>JAODAL010037759.1:0-40014 GCA_025379985.1 Phyllomedusa bahiana
GCCCAAGATTCGGGAGGGGATTTAATAAAATGTGGCAAATGTATAAAAGTGTATAATACTGCCATGTAAATGTATAATGATGCAATATTTACCACAGGTGTAGCAAATTACAAGGATATTTAACAATTTGTTGAAAAGGTTTTATGCTGGAACAGCTCAGTGAAATCCAGTGTCAGACTGCCCATAGGTGGAGTTCAATTTAGGGGCCTATCAGTTGAGCTGTTTCTGGGCCCAGCAGTGGAGTTTATTCTGGGGGTTCACCCTACAGCTACTGTAAATGACTGTACATGCCTCCTATACTCTGCCTCTCTTTGTCTTTCTACCTCTCCAAAGGATGCATATGTACTTAAAAAAACAGCTCCAGGTCTGCCATACTCAGGGACCCACCGGGAGTTTCCCATTCCCCTGTGGGCCAGTCCGAGACTGGTGAAAACCACTTGACAGTTCTGTCATGTTGCATGAAAATCATGGCAAGAAGCACAATATGACCACAACTTGTCAATACATAATTATGCTGGAATTAAAAGAATGTTACATGCGCTATATAAATTTGGTAAAATCTTATTAATAAAATAATGGATAATGGATGGGGTGGACCACATACAATACTTACAGCCTATCCATAATAGGTGATATGTGTCTTATCACTGGTGGTCTCACTGCTGGGACCCCCGCCTATCACGAGAATGTGTCTCCTATTTCAGTGGAGTGGTGGTCAGGCTTGTACGCTGCTGCTCCATTAGATTTTATGAGACTGACAGAGATATGTCAGCACTGTGTTTGTGGAAAAACTCTTTTGAGGGACCTGGCAAATGAATATATTATGTTTCCATACAACCCTATGGGGCATGAATCTGACCTTAATGTGCAGACATAAAATGCTTGCTTCATTGTACCCATAGAGACCTTATTGCCCACAGCAAGTCCTACTGGTAAAGCCAGTATTGAAGGAACCCAATGGCCCACAGCTATTCAGAAACATAGAAAGAATTTACAAGCAAGGTATTCTGGACATAGTATTCGCACTGTACAAAACTTCTAACAAATGAATGCTCTATTTCTAATCTACAACAAACTGTGATATATATATAGAAATCAAGAGGCATGTGCAGTAGGTGCAGTAATGTACAGTAGCTGTAGAATGGGCCCCAAGAATCAACTGTACCAGTGGTCACAAGAAGTTACAAAAACCCTTTATGGAAAAAGAAGTCTGGCGTCTTTTCAGCCCGAAAACTAGCGCAGCCCTATTCGCTCTATTTTTAAACAGGCGCACTATGTAATACACCTGATATTGGGGGCCGTGCTGGAGGCGTTTCACACTACAACCGTATGAAACTGTACATTTATAGTTTCAGTACGGCAAATCCAGGCGCATTACTGCTGGACCAGGTAGACCAAGTTAAAAGTGGTTTACCTGAGGCAGAAGTGTCGCTTTGTAGCCAGAAAGTGCTAAATCTATGACCCGCAGTGGAACAGGTTCATAGATTCAGGCGCATTCTATGCTACAAATGTGCGCAAAAATCATACATGTCGCCCTATATCTTTATTTTGCACAAATTAGAAATTACAATGTATAGTGCCCCATACATTTTAATAACAAACACTGCACTTGGTCTGTTTTCCTATTATTTAAAGTCAGAATGTCCAAAAGGTAATTCATTTTTTGCAAAGTTTATTTATTTTAACTAAAAAATGACCATATGCTATTCCCTATATAAATAGTGGGATTTATTTGTTTTAACTCATGATTAGCCTGAGTTGTTCTCTACACAGATAGCAAGGGTAATTTTTCAGGGATACCCATACACTACTCCCTAAATAGATAGAAAAATATTATTTTTATCAACTCTGGAGTGACCGTACACTGTTCCCTATATAGGTAGCAAAACGTTTGTTTCAACACAAAAATTACCGTACGTTGTACTCAGCAGAATGGGCCACATGTATGAAAACTGTCTAGGTCTAAAATTCACTTTGTTGCCCATAGCAACCAATCAGAGCCCATAGCAACCAGAGCGCCCCTCTCATTTCATATAGTGCTCTGGAGGAATGAGAGGGGGGCTCTGATTGGTTGCTATGGGCACAAAGTGAATTCTAGACCTAGACAGTTTTCATACATGTGGCCCAAAATGTCCATATGTTGTTCCCTATATAAGCAGTAAAGCCCATGCAAGCATGTGATAATAGATCTGCGTTTTTTTCCTGGTTATTTACTGTGGACACTGGGGATATAAGCAAAAATTCCTCCACATTATCAGCTGGTTTATAAACCTATTGTACTAACAGTACAATAGCAGCGGGAAAGTAAATTGCTAGCTCTATCAATAGGAACATCTAGTTTAATTTATTACTTAGACGTTGCTCCCTATACAAGTAGCAAGAGTAGATATTTTTCAACACAGGGATAATCATACGTTGTTCCCTATATCGATAGATTTTAATTTTTATATATATATTTTTTTATATATATATATATATATATATATATATATATATATATATATATATATATATATATGAACTCCATGGTAATCCAAAAAATAAGAAAAAATTACCACCACAATCATAAGGAAAATGATGGAGGTGCACGCAAACAATGGAATCACAAAAATGTATCAGCAGCAGTCTACAAACGCCGAAAAACAGGAGTGAATATCTGAACTGTCAAAATATGAAAAAAATATGAAAATATGAGGTTCTTAGCGCCCATTTTTGATCAAAACTGTGAGGTCCCATCCATGCACAGCAAGATGACCTCAGTTCAGTTGGGGACCCACACTATAACACTCTCACCTCCCTTGGTGCCTTCTCAGGCCTCCATACTTTCAGGGAACAAAGGTCCCAGCTACACTCTGTTCTGATTAAAAAACAGTCTATGGTGGAATGTGCAACCAAAATAGAGGTCCACACTCCCCCAAGCAAACAATCCAAAAAGATAAAATTTGATTAGCACATCCAAAACAATTATGTACGTGCATGCTGATGTAGCCGCAAACAATGCAAACACAGAATAAAGAGCTGTAACATAATAGATAACATAAGAAAAAGACCCAGATTCAGCAAATCCAGTCTATAATCCTACTGTGTTGATCCAGAGGAAGGCAAAAACTCCTATGAGGCAGATGGCAGTTGTCCCATACATAAGGAAAAAATCCTTCCAAATATGGTAATCAGAATACATTTCTGGATCAACATCCCTTCTACAGAATCTAGAAACTATAACCTGTAATATTATATTTTTCAGAAAAAGCAGCTGGTCTCCTTTTGAACCTAGTCAATGAATTGCCATTACCACAACCTCTTCTGGCAGTGAGTTCCATATTCTCATCACTCTTAGGCACAGTTCACACGGCTTATTGCCGGTGTAATTGCGGGACGGATTTGGCCCGCAATTACACCGGCTGCCGTGCTGTGGGGGCGGGGGGCCGGCAGCTCGCCGGCCCCATAGACAGTCATTATTCACGGCGCGTACACGCCGTAAATAATGTGCATGTCACTTTCTCCCCCCGCGGCGTATTCGCCAAGCAGGAAGAGGAGACGGAATCCATAGTTCTCTATGAGAACTGTGGATTACCGTAATGACTGGGACGGATTTCAGCCCTACTGCAGCGCAAATACGGCGCGCAGTACGGCTGAAATCAGTGCCCAAATCAGCCGTGTGAACGGCCCCTTACAGTAAAGAATCCTCATCTGTGATGACAGCAAAACTTTCTGCCTCCTTGTTATTGTAACAGGCCTAGGAGTGAAAAGATCATGTGAGATATCTCTGTACTGTCCTTTCAAATATTTGTACATGGTAATTACATCACCCCTAAGCCTTCTATTTTCCGAGTTGAATAACGCCAGATTTCATAGCCTGTCTTTGTACTGCAAACTCCCCATTCCTTTTACCAACTTGGTCACTCTCTTCTGCACCTCCTCTAGCTAAGCTGTGTCCTTCTTAAAGGGGTTGTCTCACTACAAGGATTGCTTTTTATGTTAAAGATCTCACTAAAACAAGTCACTTTGTAATATGTGTCCATTAACAGTGTCCTACCTATTCCTAGATTTCCCCTATTGTATGGGCTGCATCAGCTACAGACCTGTTCGAGCTCTGCTGATGGCTGTCAGCGCTGGTTGCTATAGCTACAAACCTGGTGTCCTCAGCAGCTCTTCACTGCAGCCAGTAGAAGCCAGTAAATTAAAAAATGAAACTGAGAAAACAGGACGGGGGTAAGATGAATCAATGTAGTGAGACAACCCCTTTAAACACTGGTGCTCAAAACTGCATACAATATTCTGTATGTGAAAAACTTTACATTGGTACCCGTAGTATGGGGAGACCACCCCAGTGATGACGCTATGATATACAGTTCCATCAAGGGGTATCAAAGGGTTAAGAAAGGTTTGAACCCTTCAGGCCTGAAGTAGAAGAAGGAGTACTGGCATGTGGGAGCCAGGAACAGAGGACACTGGTGTGGCCGTCTGTGGGCAGAAGGCTCAGACCATGTCAGTGAAGACTGATGGTTTATTCTGAAAAAGTAGTACACTAACCTGTGACTGCATGGTGCACAAGTAACAAAGCTACTAAGGTCAGTTTAAACCTAATTACTACATTGGAGTGATGTGTTTTGATGGTGATCCCAAGAACTAACGTAACTCTGAGATGTTTTGGAGCTTGTTTAGGAGATAGGTGCGGAAGTGGACCTAACAGACAATGATCCTAGTCATACGCCATCATTGTCTATAGTGAGACAACCGCTTTAACGCTACAGCTAAGAACATGTGAGGTGTCCTAAACGATTCTTGTGCTCATCCCGCTATATAATGGTTTATAGTGTTTTACTGCATTTCCATAATAAGCTGGAGTTTTCATTGCCCTATTGGATTTCTGGACTTAGACATTTTGCTTTTAAATTTAAACACGCTGCAAATTAAATTTCTGTATTGCATCCCAAGATATTTTTCTTCATTGTGTTAATGGAATTTCTCCAAGTCCAATTCCATTAAATTGAAAAAATTTGATGCAAATTTTCAGTGCAAACATTATACAACATTTTGCCTAAGGGTAAGTCTACACACCGGATATTAAAGAGGAACTCGACACAGGTTCTTTATTGGATTCCACATTAGAATCCGACTCCTATTTGTTTAAATGACCCACAGCTCAGATGATTTCAGATCCGTGATGCAGAAAAAAAAAATGAATGGGCATGTCTATTTTTCAAGCAGATCCTGCTTGGAGCAGGGTTGCAAATGAGAATTGAAAACCTCCTTATTAAAGTACAAATCTTTGGCAGAAATACAAGGTATTGCCTTGGATTTCTGACAAAATTTACATGTTGGATTTTTCTGATACAAAAATCCCAAAGTGTGAACATACCCTCATGGGCTCGTCAAGATGACAAGTAAGGCTATGTTCACACGGTGTATTTGCAGGGCGTAATTACGCCCCGCAATTACGCCGTGTGACCGGGGGCGGGGCGGGAGCGGGGGAGTGAGCGGGGGGCCGGCACTTCGCCAGCCCATAGACAGTCATTGCTAGCGGCGCGTATACGCCGCTAGAAAGTGACCTGTCAATTATCTCCCCGCCCAGCGGATTCGCCGAGCAGGGAGAGGAGACGTAATGCAGAGTTCTCTATGAGAACTGTGCATTACCGTAGTTACTGGGACGGATTCAGCCCGTAATTGGCGCACTTCGGCGCGTAATTACGGACTGAATTACGTCCCAGAATAAGCCGTGTGAACATGGCCTAAAATTTGTCGGATTCTACCGTTGAAAACCATGTTGGATGACAATTGTTTCATGTGGATTTAGGCTATGTCTACACTGCATCGGACAAAAAACCCCCCAACAGTGGAAAGACGGCAAGACAACGAGAAGCGCCGGCGTATTATACAACATGTTGTATAATACGCCGGTGCCGAAAGACGAGTAGAGAAAAGACGAGCTGTGTAGACTGCAGCTCGTCCTTCCTATTGCTGTCTATGGGGCCGCAGGAATGATCGTATCTTCTGCGCTTTTAAAAACGAAAGGCGCTGAAGATACGATCCTTTTCCTAAGCAGCGTAGACATAGCTTTAGGTTGTTTTTTTCTGGTGGATTTACAGTCAGAATACAAGTCCCATTCAGCTCTATGGGGTTTTGGACGCGGATCTGTGTCCAAAGTGACATACAAATGTTTTGGACACGTTTTACACAAAGCTTTTAGCCATCTCCATTGGCTAGAAAATTTTACATGTGGAATAGGACAGAATAATGATCACGCTTAAAAACCGACCGACGAAAATACAGGTTGTATGACCCACAATGCGTATTTTCTATTGATATCAGTAGGAATGATTTACTTTCCGTTTTAGACGAGCATTTGAAGTCACAATCCATGTGGATTCCGACTTGAAATACTCGTCATGTGAACAGAGTCTGAGAAAGCGATGTAACAGCTGTCGGGTGGGTGGTGGAATTTGTTGTTACCCAGTTTACGGAGAAATAGGTACAAGTAAGAAATGGCTGACTACAATTTCAAACAACCTAATGCTCTTTAGGACATTTCGTTTTTCCTGTCTAATGTTGGATCGATGGGGCTAACGTGCATCACTCCTCCAGATGCAGGCTCCCATGAGCAGCCGCTCAAATAAATGAACACGTTCATTCTATTTTTTTTCATACCACGGATTTGAAATTAAATCCGCACTGAAGTTCACTGTGTGAGCCACAGCGTGGACTGGCCATTCAAGTGAATTGTCATCACAATACACGTTGACTTTAACGAGAAATACAATGCACATTTCCTTTTTTATATGGCTCTTGAAGTACAAAATCTGTGCTGTGATTGATTGATTGCTAAGGACAAAAAAGAACAATTTTCTTTTGGACAGATTCTTAAAGGGACACTAACATCACATTTTTTTCTTCACATATTTCCAAGCAATATGCAGCTATTATAAGTTTTTTATTGTGTTTTTTTTTTTTAGAATAAACAAATACAGTGTGTATATATATATATATATATATATATTTATATATATATATATATATACGTACATATACACTTACACTGTATTTGTCTCAGTTTTTACAGTTCCCCTATGTACATGACTTCCTGATTTCTCTTCTACTTTCTCCAGAGGATTGCTTAACCGCTTTATTCCAGGCCAACTATGGTCTAAAAGGTGTAATTCTTATCAGCAGGATCTGACAAATGTGAAGAAAGCTAGAAACCTCCCAGTGCAGAAAACAATGAGCCCATTATCCTTTCATTTATCGGTCTTGTCATTGCCCTCCAGTCTGGTCTAATTGATCTATCCCTGTCCAGTGAACAATAGGTCATCTCCTACTATTTGTAACGAGACTGAATACAGAGAGGCAGCACCTTAGGTAAGTAGTGAGATAAATCTGCCTGGCCATTCAGGAATTTTATTTCTTCACTATTAAAGCTTAAATATTTCATGTTATTTTATATTGCAAAGGACTAATAAAATTACAAAAAATAGTTTTCAAGAGACATTGGTTTTAACATAAATACTCCTTTCTGATGGAAGTGTTCCTTTAAATTTCCCCATTTTGTTTAATTGCAAATCACTTTTGTATCAAGTGAAGTGATTCAGAGAGGAAGGAAGGGTCTGGATCGATATCCAGTTGTACTAACATGCTATAGCGCACCTCCACCAAGCACTTTTACTGCTTCTTTTTGGTCATGCGTTTGCACATTTGTGACATGCATTTAACTTTTTTTTGTGATCTCTAGAGAATACCATAGCAATAAATATAAGAAAAAAAAAAAGTAGCCGGAGCAGACTATGTTTTGAAAAAAACCCAGACCACAGAAATTAAGAATTGCAAGAAAACACCAGAAAAATACCTCAAATAACGTGCTTGTTTTCTTATAATTTACCGCAGTTTTAATGTAACATCTGGCCGCAGCATTTTAAGCCAGAAAAAAACAAAGTGTATATGAAACCACTCTCAAGTGGCGGTAACAGTCGTGTGTTACTAATAAATTTTAATTTTTCTTAGGGCCAACACCCAATGAAACAGTCTATTCCTAGTCCAAAGTTCAATCAGATCCCTTTCACTTACAAGTCCTAAAGGACAAAGGTTTAGAGAAGAAATGCTATTGCAGTGACGAGTATCTATCAGATAGATACTGACAAATTTAGTAAAGTAAACAAAAAATTATTCGTGAGGATGAATAGCAAAAAAGAGCAGAGCTCTGTACTAGTAGGGCATGTCCCCACAGCACGGGTTTTCGGACGGTTTTTCAGGCGGTTTGCGGTTTTGCAGACCGCCTGAAAAACCGGCCAAAAATGAGCACAACGGGCTCCTTTGAAAAACCCGTTCAGCAGTCCCCACTGCACAGGTTTTCCGCCGGCGATTTTTTCCGCCCGCGGGCAGCCGAAAATCATTCTATATGCACATTCTTCCTTCTGGTTTTCGGACGGAATATGTGCATATCAATGTGAAGGGGGAGGGCTTTTCTCCACTCATCGCGGAGAAAAGCCGCCGCATAAACCGACCGGTATTTGTCTATTGCCGTGGGGATGCGCCCATACAGTACTAGTATTAGGCTGGGTTAACATGTGTCCAATTGGGGACATCCTTTGCAGGTATTCGTGAAAAAAGTATCTCGATAGGTCCCACGATGGATCCATAGGGAACAACGGGGCAAATGTTCACACTTTCGGACTATGTTCCCAGTTTCCTGAACGTGCTTTCAGTGCCAGACAAAAAAATAGCGGAATCAACTGCTCTATTTTGTCCAGCATTGAAAGTACTTATGTTCAGGAAACAGAGCATTACATAGTCCAATAGTGACTATGTTTGCCCTCTTGTTCCCTTTGGATTCTTAGGATCCTTTTTTAGATATTCAAATGAACAATCACAATGGAGGTCACAAATGTAACCAAAGCGCAGTGTGAACTTAGCCATACACAGTCTAGCAAGGCCCCTGCAAAAGTATGGGGAAAAGCTATTTCATGTAAAACACCCTCAAAAGTCAAGGGATCGCTAGCTCTTTCTGGAGAAAAAAAGGATTCAATCTCCAGAAGAGAAAAAAGTCTTCATCACTATGAATCTGTCGAATAGCCGCCTCAGGAGCTGGTCACAGCAGGAACAGTTGAGGGTTGCAAGAAAGGCTTAGATCAGGCATCCTCAAACTGCGGCCCTCCAGCTGTTGGGAAACTACAACTCCTATCATTCCCCCTATTATAGATGATATAAATTCATGATGGGAGTGGTAGTTTCCCAACCGCTGGAGGGCCACAGTTTGAGGATGCCTGGCTTAGATAATCACTTACTACTAAATAATATTCATGTACATGTAGCCGTATAAAATATCTGGATCCAGTCAGATGGCAACTTTGGGATCAGGAATGAAATGTTCTGCTAGGGAAGATTGGTTCTTGCCTTCAAAGTCTTCATCAGTAGGGGAAACTAAGTTTTAAAAATGTCATATCCCCTGCCCTTCATCCCCACCATTGATTGAACTTGATGGACATTTGTCTTTTTTAACTGTACTATGTAACTAGCACCAAGTTATTGCACTACATACAGTCCCTAAAAACCATCCTGGAATCACCACACTTAGAGGATGATCAACCAGCTTTTTCACTTTGTAGCAAATCACAAATAGGACACAATATCTCTTTAAAAGCTGAACTTTCTAGTTTCATGAAACAAACAGCACTTGTCAATGCCTGTAAGAATTCCCCCTTTAGGGCAAAATAAAAAATGTGTTCCTCTGGTTAAAATAAAAAAAACCACATGTAGCTATAAATCTCCTTGCAAACCCACAGCAATATACAGTAAAATGCATGCAGCTTTTAAAATCTATTTTTCACTGCAGATGCCGAAAAAAAATAGAACAAAAAAAAAGGGAAAAAAAATGCAGCACGTGAACCTAGCCTAACTGCAGACTGATTCACATTTTCCAACTTGTGCCACTAAGTATTTAAAAAATGCATGCCATAGTCAGTTGGGGGCGCAGTGCTCTGGGAAAAAAGAGAGCAGCAACGAGAGCTGCCAAAGGTGTCAATGCCAAAGGGCAAATTGTGGGTAAGACAGTTGTGTGCTGGGTGGTTTGCAGACGGGCTGGTGGGGGGTAGCCTGCTGGCACCTATGGGGAGTTGATCAGTTTGATAGTATAGGAGAAGATAGGAAAGAGCATTGACCTCATAAGTTGTGCCCAGGACTTATGATGAGAGATGTGATGGGCTGCTGGTGATATTATGGTGCTTACCTTATCATTGCATAGGTCTGGCCACAGTCCAGGTCATTTGGCAGAAGTCTACAGCAGAGAAATAGAGAGTGGTGGTGATGCTTGAACAAGGCTGCTCACTCAGATGGTAATCAGCACAGAGGAGTGGTTGGTGCAGTGACATCATTGGAGTTAGGTAGGAGTAGACAGGGGCTTGGTCTTTCCCTGAGGTCCAAGTCAATCCCCTCTGCTATGGTCTCCCTGAGGTCATGCTGTTCCAAGAGAGATCCTGAACAGACAGGGACCCACCACTAGAGAAACATCAGGCAAGTTCTACCGCAGTTAGATAGTGTTTGTATTGTCCAGGCTGAATGATCAGTTGGGGCTCCAGAGTACTATTTTGGAGACTCAGCGGTGGCACAGGTTGGTTAAGTTCCACTTGGCCATTGTTTCAGCCCTTTTGCAGTGTCTGGTTAAGCATGACTGGCTCTCTATTCTGAGCCAACACTTCCTTTGCCTGTTCCTGAGAAAAGTGCGAGTCCTAAAGGTTGGATCTGCACCTCTCAGACTTTGATGACATAACCTATTGATATCCACTGCTCCGTTCAAACTCTTCATAGTCGAAGTGTATCAGCTGAGGGTAACAGGAGCCGGGTTCATCTTAGTCTTAAAATTAGAAGACTCCCCGATGATGGACCCCCACAATCTAACATTCATCACCTACAGAATAGATGCTACTTGCCTTCGGCTGGAATAACTCCTCTATCTCAATATATCTTTTTATTTAATTGAGAAAGAAACATCTTTGCATTGTGAAGTCAGTTGATAATAAAAGCACAACTTTTTTTTCATTTTCCTGAAGGAGTACTGCAATTTTTTGGGGATATATTTTGGTCTTGGTCAAGAATGGTCAGCTAGCACCCATTTCTCTTTTTGTCTCTTTTGACTCTTTTATGTATTTATTCTTGAATGCTGCATTTTTTCATGCTTGTAGCTACTGTAGATAGATATCCAAAACAGAATGCTGAGGCACTCCGGTTTAATTAAATGTCCAAGTGTACAGCTTTCCTGCAACATGTGGGGAAAAAAAAGTACACTTGGACATTAAATTTACCTGGAGCGTTATGACATTCAAAATAAATAGATAGATGGCAGGCGCATCCGTGCCCTGTTGCCGAGCGGCGCATCTCGGGTCGCGGGCGCGCTCATTCCCCTGCCGGTCCCCCTGTAGACTTACCCGGTCACGCTCCTGCTGCAGACTCTGTCCCGCGGCGCATGCGGTCCTGCTCCCTAGGGTGCGCGCGCGCCGGCAGTGTTAAATTTAAAGGGCCAGCGCATCGGTAATTCACTATTGCCGGTCGCTGCCCCTATTTAAGCCTGCCTCTTCCTGGTTACCCTGCTGGATCTTTAGTACCATTTAGCCTACTGAGAAAGCGTTCCTGAAGTCTTGTCTGATTACCATGTACCATACCGTTTTTGCCTCCGTCTCTCGACCACGAACCTTGCCGCCTGCCCTGACCTTCTTGCCTGTCCTCAACCACGAACCTTGCCGCCTGCCCTGACCTTCTTGCCTGTCCTCAACCACGAACCTTGCCGCCTGCCCTGACCTTCTTGCCTGTCCTCGACCACGAAGCTTGACGCCTGTCCTGATCTTCCTGCCTGTCCCCGACTACGAGCCTGGCTTTCGATTCTGTACCACACTACACCTCGGCTGCCTCCGCAAGCAAGTCACGTCAGTGGAAGCGACCTGGTAGACTCCCGCCGCAGCAAGTCCATCCCGCTCTGGTGAATACCGGGACCTACTTAGATTTCGCTCCCTGGCGTGGCTTACGCCATCGCTTGCGGTGGTCCAGAGGATCCACTACCGTTGCCTGTGACAGATATCCACCTTTCAAAATTCAGATTAAATATCCATAATACGTTGATTAACTTTGCGAATTAGATTACTTACCTAGTACCCAGCGATATAACTAAAATTCATAGGGCTTCGTAACACAATTAGATAGGTCACATGACCTAATGACAATAAACTGAAATAGCAGCATAAGTAGCCATAATTAAAGATATTAATAACTGTACCATCTATCGGAGAACCCACACAGCAGTGCTAGATAACAGAAAGCCACCAACTTGTTATTCCTTACAAACACAGAAGAAGTCTTCACTAATGGGAGTTATTCTCTTTCCCTTGTCTTCTCCATCTGGCCTAGACCATAAGGATGACTACTCATGGCCCCACCTCTGTACAAACTCCTCGTGGGGTGATAAGTGGAGGTTGGGGAGGGGGGGGGGGTTATAGGGTGATGGGTGAAGTTGAGGGTTGTAGATGGATGTGAGGGGGTTATGTGGATATGGGTGGAGGGGAGGAGTCAAAAAATGATAGGTGGAGTTAAGGGGGCTATGGGGTGATAGG
Source organism: Phyllomedusa bahiana (assembly GCA_025379985.1). Taxonomy (NCBI): domain Eukaryota; kingdom Metazoa; phylum Chordata; class Amphibia; order Anura; family Hylidae; genus Phyllomedusa; species Phyllomedusa bahiana. The sequence goes on from JAODAL010037759.1 coordinate 12,588, forward strand.
TAGAGGAGAGTGGGCTATAAGGTGATAGGTGGAGGTGAGAGGTCATGGAATAAATGGTGAAGATGAGGTGCCATGGAATGATTGGTGAAGGGGCCATGGAATGATTGGTGATAGGTGGAGGCGAAGGGTCATGATGGAATGATAGGTGGAGGTGAGGGGTCATGGAATAACTGGTGAAGATGAGGGGCAATGGAATGATTGGTGAAGTGTCATGGAATGATAGGTAAAGGTAATGGGGGCTATAGGGCAATAGGTGGAGGTGAGGCTTTATGGGGTTGTATTTTGTGTTGCCGCTTGGTTGCATAACACAATGGTGACGAGGAGGGGCAGAAGAGGAGATACAGGCCATAGCTTGCAGGTACAATCTTCTGAGGGGAGACACAGGACCAATCTCCCAGAGATTGTGCTGCAGTCGTGGCCTGTATCCCTAAGATCAAATTTTGTGGCCTAAACTCCATCCCCTGCACCCACAGAAGATCAGCCACAACCATGAAGCTTAGAGGGTGCAGAGAGTGGAGTTTAGTACTAACCTGTTTTTTTTTGGTTGTTTTTAAGTGTTTCTATTTTCTACAGGTTGCCTTCTTTGGACTACATTGGATTCCTTGGAATCGGCATTGGATCCATTTCTTTAATAAAATGGTCAACGTGGGATGTTGTCAGGGGAGTGTTTATTTAAATGAAGCTTTTTTTCAGTTCTGTGTTGTTTATTTCCAGTGTTGGTAATGGATGTAATCTGACAGTCTCCTCTCCATTACTATTAGCTTCATTTTATTATTGCATAAGACAAAAAAAATTACATAGAGTCACCATCTTTTTCATAACCAGCCAAGGTAAAACCAGCAGCTGCAGGCTTATAATATCTTGATGGGAAGTTCCATGGATACTTGTTCCTTCCCATCTTAAAAATACCACCCCACAGCCAATCCAGAAGCAAACCTTTACATTAGCAGGTCCACTTCTGATGGTAACCTGGCTCTTCCCAGCACCACTAGTGTGTTGGGTACTGGGGTAATAGTATTAGGGGGTTAATGTCAGCCTTGGGTGACACCAAGCGGCAGTTATAGTAATGGAAAGTCACCTCCATTACCAAACACAATATAATATTAGCAGCACTCTATAGGCACTAAAAATGGTCAACAAAGAGGGACACCTGTATAAAAAAAAAGAAACACCACTACCATATGCAATAATAGGCTACTATAGGAAAGGAACCTGCCTTCCTATAATAGATTACCGTGGGAGATGTCACCCAGCTTTCCCAGACACTGTATAGCCTATCCAGGCACTGGGAAATCTGGGTGAAATCCCCTACAGCAGACTCCCAGAAAAGCTGGGTACCTGCTGTGTGAGATGGGGCACCACCCAGGGTTCCAGGACGCTGCACAGCCTGTAGAGTCCCCAGGAAATCTGGGTAATAACCCATCACCCACAGCAGGCTATGATAGAAAAGCAGGTTGCTTTGGGGGATGAGGTGTCACACATCTTTCCTGGATGCTGATTAGCCTATCCAGCACCCAGGAAAGCTGGGTGGCATCCTCCACAGCAGGCACCCAGGAAAGCTGCATGCCTCTTGTAGGTGATGGAGCATTGGGAGATAAGCAACCCCCCATCTCTCCCCATAACCCACCCGATACCCACCTCCCCTAACGCCACTCTAAACCCCCATTCGATCCCTCCCTATCTCCCCCTCTAAAACTTCCTCCCCACCTCCAGGAAATACACTCACCTGTCCCGGAGCGTGGCAGGCATTCTGTGCACTTCAGAGCCTTACAGAGCAGAGGGAGAGGAGCTTCGTGGCTCCTCACTCTCTTCCCAGTAACGCACTGGGGAGGTTCCTCTGGCAGCATCCAGTATTGGATGTAGTCTGAGGAAGGTAGGACCGCTGGGGGGGCTTGAATTTGACCCCTTTCCAGTGCTCCTCTGTTCAGCATTGCCACCAATGATGCCCACAGCCGTTCTAAACCCCCCACACTCCTAAGGTAAAGAAGTGCCATACATGGAATGGGCACAGCTCCAAAGCCCGATCCATACTTGTGCCCCCTACTCCTAGACAGAGGTAGGTGCCCTAGACAATCGCCTACCTCTGCCTGCCTGTCGTCCTGGCCCCAGCCATACAGTATGCAGTGTCGGATTGGGTTGCCTGGGGAACACCAGTGGAGTTGAGTTTTAGGGCCGGTTCACACAGCTTATTCAAGCCATAATTGCGGGACGGATTCCGCCCGCAATACGGCTTGAATAAGGGGTGAGTGCGGGGCGGGGGCGCTGCCCGCCGGCCCCATAGACTTTCATTATCCATAGCGCATATCCCGCCGGGATAATGAACATGTCAATTTCTCCCCCGCGGCGGATTCGCCGAGCGGGGAGGAGAGACGGAATCCATAGTTCTCTATGAGAACTGTGGATTACCGTAATGACTGGGACGGATTCCAGCCGTAGTGCAGCGCAAATACAGCGCGCAATATGGCTGCAATCCGTGCCCAAAATAAGCCGTGTGAACGGCCCTTTAGGGTCCACCAGTGAAGCTGATCGTTGGACTCCACCCTACAGCTACTGTACATGACTGCACATGCATCTTTATCTCCCTTTCTGCCAACAATGCCCAGGGGTCCACAATGCCTATGGGCCCACCAGGAGTTGCCCCTACTCCGCTGATGTAAAGCTAGTCAATGATCTTCAATGACAACCAGCAGAATCTTGAATTCAGTGATGGACTATAATACAGGCTATAACTCTGTACAGGATGAGAAGCCTCAATGGCATCTGCTATAAATGAGAGTAATCTCAATCCTTATCCTTGGACTGGTGAGCAGGGGAAATCCCTGGTAGGCTCCCGGGCATGGCAGCCTGGGGCAGCTTTTTAAGGGCATGTCCTCCACTGCACGGGTTTTCGGCCAGTTTTTCAGATGGTTTTGCAGACCGTCTGAAAAAAACAGGCGAAAATTAGCAGAACGGGGCTCTATGGAAAACTCGTACAGCAGTCCCCACTGCACGGGTTTTCCATCCGGCGGTTTTTCCGCCCGCAGGCCACCTACCAGCACATTCTATGCATGTGAATGGGAAGGGGGAGGGCTTTTCTCCGCTCATCGCGGAGAAAGTGGTCCCCCCCGCAGCCATGTGCACTGCACACAAACCGGACAAATACCGGTCGGATAAACCGACCGGTATTTGTCCCTTGCCGTGTGAATGCACCCTAATAGAGAAAGGCAAAGAAAGAGAAGCAGAAAGAAAGAGGCATGTGCAGTCATGTAAAGTAACTAGGATGGTCCCCAAAAGGCAACTCGACTGGTGGGACCCATGCACCCCAGTCCGACACTGCTTATATCATACAAATAAATATAGTACAATGACTTTATGGACAATTTCACACAAGTGAAATATGAGTGCCCATGTGACAACATTATATGGGCCTGAACTGATAACATCATAGAGGTCTATGATTATTCTCAGTGTGTCTGTATTAACCTTGTGTAAAAATTGCCTAATCCATAACTAGTCTGTAGAAATACACATGGAATTGACCTATAGAGTTACATATAGACCTTATCACACCACAGCTTTCACTGCTAACGTGGCGGGGCAGAAGCAGTTACATGACAACCTGCATGACGTTTTTTTCCAGTCCAACCTTTCTTCTAGATATCTATGTAACCGTAACAAGTTTCAGGACAGTTGTGTGCATGGGACCGCCACACACCTCTATAGACTGCAGGTGTTCTGTGACAGTGCCTATGATGCTGGCTATATAGCTACACAAGGGCTGTAGCCCCAGGCAAGAATAGTGTCCTAGTTACATGCTCAACGCTTCCGGCTCTGGACCTTTCCAATGTTGGGCTTTCTAGTAAAGTAACTGACAGAAACAAATGCTGGAAGGTCAGAAATGCTGGATAAAAAACCTTAAGTGTATAGTATATAATATCCCCAGTAAAGTACAGTCTTTTCATATACACACTCTATATGGGCATGTTCACACAGCATATTTGCAGGGTGTACCTCAGTGCGTAGTTGTGCTGCAAAGCACCTGAAATACGCCCCGCAAATACGGTAAAATCATAGCACTCAATGAGTAATGAAAGTGATAGGAGGCCGGCAGAAGAGCTGTCGAAAGTACACGCTGGCCAGCACCTACTTTCAACAGCAGGCACATTGTGGCGCGCACTGGTACGTGCTGCAATACACCGTGTGCACATACCCTAAATCACTGAAATATCTAATACTGTAGATACTGTATTTATACTGTATTGATCTGGTATAGTACATTGCACACAGACTAGTACAGTACACACTCTTACAAAACACACATATTACACAGTACATGGGCACAACTAGGCGTAGTACCTGCTGAGGAGCCCAAAGATTAAGGGGGCCCAATCATTTGCATGATCACTGTACCTTTTTGCAAGAAATAACAAGTTACCATGTGACTTCTCTGATACATGGTGCTATTACCTATACTAAGTTTTAATTATTGCTGTTCACGCTACTGTTTCACTTTTTTGTTGTTAGACAAAGGGCTTATATGTCATTTCGCTGTGGAACCTTATGAATTCTAGTGACGGCACTGAGTACAGTATATAAGCTTATAAAGTACATAACAAGTGTATGGTTAACACATACTCTGGGGCACCATAAGGGCAGTATTAGCAGTACTTCTTTAAAGAATGTATGGGGCCCTGAATGTTTCTTACGGCAGCGCTGCCCTACTATGTATACATACGCAAAATACATACACACAGTACACATGTAATGCAGCAAAAAATATTGCTCACTACATACTGTACATAGTGCTTACTCTTATGCACTACGGATTCTATATAAAAGGTATATAGAATACATTACAGATCTTATGGTGCATACCTCATACAGCATATATAGAAGATATAGTGCACAACTTAAATAGCATACATAGGATAAAGTATATCTATATATAGTTTGCATATACAGGTATAAAGGCCCTATAGTGCACAACTCGCTCGCTCGCTCTCTCTTTCTCTCTCTCCTCCTCTCTCTCTATATATATATATAAAGTGTATAGTTCACATCTTACAGATTGTATACTGTACATTCTATATATATAAACAGGCTCGGACTAGCCCACAGGGGACCTGGGGATACCCCCGATGGGCCTGTTAGCTTGGCAGTCTAGGAGTTTCTATATACAGTGCAAGCATTACACATCCCCTCTGCACACATGTATATACTATATACAGTGCATGCATTACACATCCCCTCTGCACACATGTATATACTATATATAGTGCATCCCCTACACATCCCATATGCACACATGTATATACTATATATAGTGCATCCACTACACATCCCATATGCACACATGTATATACTATATACAGGAATGCATTACACATCCCCTCTGCACACATGTATATACTATATACAGAGCATCCACTACACAACCCATATGCACACATGTATATACTATATATAGTGCATCCACTACACATCCCATATGCACACATGTATATACTATATACAGGAATGCATTACACATCCCCTCTGCACACATGTATATACTAAATATTGTGCATGCATTACACATCCCATCTGCACACATGTATATACTTTATATTGTGCATGCATTACACATCCCCTCTGCACACATCTATATACTATATATACAGTGCATGCATTACACATCCCCTCTGCACACATGTATATACTACATACAGTGCATGCATTACACATCCCCTCTGCACACATGTATATACTATATATAGTGCATGCATTACACATCCCCTCTGCACACATGTATATACTATATATAGTGCATCGATTACACATCCCATATGCACACATGTATATACTATTTAAAGGAATGCATTACACATCCCCTCTGCACACATGTATATACTATATACAGTGCATGCATCACACATCCCCCTCTGCACACATCTATATACTATATACAGTGCATGCATCACAGATCCCCTCTGCACACATCTATATACTATATACAGTGCCTGCATTACACATCACCTCTGCATACATGTATTTACTACTACATACAGTGCATGCATTACACATCCCCTCTGCACACATGTATATACTATATATAGTGCATCCATTACACATCCCATATGCATACATGTATATACTATATACAGTGCATGCATCACAGATCCCCTCTGCACACATCTATATACTATATACAGTGAATGCATTACACATCCCCTCTGCACACATGTATATACTATATACAGTGCATGCATCACACATCCCCTCTGCACACATCTATATACTATATATACAGTGCATGCATTACACATCCCCTCTGCACACATGTATATTCTATATATAGTGCATGCATTACACATCCCCTCTGCACACATGTATATACTATATATAGTGCATCGATTACACATCCCATATGCACACATGTATATACTATATACAGGAATGCATTACACATCCCCTCTACACACATGTATATACTATATATAGTGCATGCATCACACATCCCCTCTGCACACATCTATATACTATATATACAGTGCATGCATTACACATCCCCTCTGCACACATGTATATACTATATATAGTGCATCGATTACACATCCCATATGCACACATGTAAATACTATATACAGGAATGCATTACACATCCCCTCTACACACATGTATATACTATATATAGTGCATGCATCACACATCCCCTCTGCACACATCTATATACTATATACAGTGCATGCATCACACATCCCCTCTGCACACATCTATATACTATATACAGTGAATGCATTACACATCCCCTCTGCACACATGTATATACTATATAGAGTGCATGCAGCACACCTCCCCTCTGCACACATCTATATACTATATATACAGTGCATGCATTACACATCCCCTCTGCACACATGTATATACTATATATAGTGCATGCATTACACATCCCCTCTGCACACATGTATATACTATATATAGTGCATCCATTACACATCCCATATGCACACATGTATATACTATATACAGGAATGCATTACACATCCCCTCTACACACATGTATATACTATATATAGTGCATGCATCACACATCCCCTCTGCACACATCTATATACTATATATACAGTGCATGCATTACACATCCCCTCTGCACACATGTATATACTATATATAGTGCATCGATTACACATCCCATATGCACACATGTAAATACTATATACAGGAATGCATTACACATCCCCTCTACACACATGTATATACTATATATAGTGCATGCATCACCCATCCCCCCTGCACACCTCTCTATACTATCTCCAGTGCATGCCGTACACCTGTAATAGGTGACATTACCTGTGAGGACAGTCTGGGCTCATTCTCCTCCAAGGTTTCCGTAGTTCTGTAGCTGCGGCCGATCCCCCAGAGCCGATGTCGGCTCGGCAGGAGGTAAGTGACCGTACACACGGTGCAGACAGCCGATGTGGCCGCTCCCCCGTCCTCAGCGCTGCGCTTCTCCAGGAGTCCTGCCCTGAAGCCGTTCCCTGGGAGACAGTCCGCAGCTCCTATAGAGGAATGTGGATGGCTCCAGCCCTCACCTCCCGGTCATCACACCCGATCTGTGCGAGAAACTTACAGTACCAGGAAATACCGCGAAACACCAAGCTCAGCCGCCACCTCCGTGAGGCTGCCCCATCCCCGCGGACTACTCAGTTACCAGCTACTCCCCGATAGGCAGCACTAAAATTTTTACAGGGGGGCCCGTCCTTTCCCTGGTGAAGGGGGAGCAGAAGTCATGTTTTAAAATTGGTCACAATTGTTCTTTGGAGAAGCTTTCTGTAAGCTTAGTTCACACCTGCTATAAAACTGATATTTTCTCCGCAATGAGCCATCCCCCTTCCCATTGACATGTTCATATTCCGTCCGAAAACCGGAGGAAAAAATGAACTTTGGGCTTGCCCCCAGTGCACCGGTTTTTTGGGGCCCGGGTTTTTCCCAGACGGTTTGCTTTTGCAAACGTCTAAAAAGCCATACAAACTTTTAAATGGAAAACCATGTAGCGTCCCCACTGCCCAAAAAACGTTGATGTTTCTTTTCTTCGTCCCGGTTTTCGGGAAGTTTTGAAAATCTAGGCCATGCCCACGGCACTGGTTTGCGGCCTTTTCAGACGGTTTGGGTTTTGCGACCGTTGAAAAACCTCGCAAAAAAACTTTGGGTTTTAGGGGAAAACCCGTGCAGCAGCCCCCGCTGCAGGATTTGCCGCGGCCACCCAAAAAGCATTGTCAGTCCCATTCTTCTGCCGGCTTTTTGCAGTTTATGAACATCGCAAATGTAAGGCTTTTTTCGGGAGGGGGGACGGACAAAAACACGAAAAAACCGACCGGTATTTGTTCTCTGCGGTGGGGATGAGCCTTCAATGTGAATGGGAGGGCTTTTCTCCAACCAACCAAAACCCCCCCCCCCTCACCCCCGGGGCCCGTTTTTAGGGATGCCCCTACAATTTTTTTCGGGCGGAAAACCGGGGCTTTGGGGGAGCTGAGGGTTTTTCCATAGGGCCCCATAAAAAAAGTTTGCGGCCGGTTTTTCGACGGTTTGAAAAACCGCAAACGTCTAAAAAAACAGCGCAAAATGGTCCCGGGGTAAGGCCCTAATGTCCCATTCACACCAGCAGAGCCATAGGAATCTATAGGGCAAGCTTAGTCTCTTGCACTGTGTTTGTTATATTTCCCAGACATAAAAGTTTGGGTATTGCTGTCATAGTATAGACACTTTTATGTCCGGCACATAACATCTATAGGACTAGGAAATAGAGCAAACACAGTCCAAGAGACTAAGTTTGCCCTATAGATGCCTATGGAGCGATGGAGGCCATAAACGTAATGTGAATGGCGCCTTAGTTGATGCTTTGTACAAATTTCCAAGGTGCCCTCGTTTTGGAAAACGGGTTGGAAGCGTTTGGTTTTCTTCGGCACAGGAGAAATGAGCCATAATACAGGAGTCCCTGTATAACTGGGTCCGGGATGACCATTGTGTTTTAAAAGTAAAATGTTCATGATAATTGGTTGGATCTTTGATTGATCCTGATGCGATCGTGTTGCGACATTGTACCGAGGTATTTCAAGATACAAGCCCCTGAAACCCCATCCGTGCTGGAATATTTTATTTTGGGCCTTTGGGAACTGAAGCCCACTATAGAAATAGGGCGACTGTATAAAGGCTTTACCCCTGTTTTTTGGCGTAACTGCGCCCCCAAAGCCCGAATCCCGCTGTCGGACGCAGGTTCGGCACTTCGGCTGCGGCCCGCATAAAGGGGCGGGCAGGGGGCGCGGGGGGGGTTTTGGCGTTTCCGGGGGGGACGGGGCCGCTGTTTTCCGAGGATTCCCATCGCGGCTCGCCAAATGCGGGCTCGGCAGCTCCGACAAGCAGACCAGTTTTTTTTGGTCTAAATCCTCGGCGGCGGCGAAGTGAGCAGGATCGAACAGCGGGGAAAAAAAAAGCGGATCGAAGATCGGAAGAAGTCTCGGCGCTCCGCCCCGACAAGCAGCTTGGTCGAAATGCTGGCGCCAGGCGAAGTTAAGCAAGAACGGAACATCGGGAAGAGTTCGAAGATCCGCAGAAATCTGGGCGTCCGCCCCGTGCAGAGAGTAGAATAGGAAAAAATCGCCTTTTAAAAAGGCGGAAAACAGTGTCGAAGAAAGCTGCATAAAAAATACCATAATAAAAAAAAAAACATCATTTTAAAACTCTAGAACGGGCAATATCAAAAAATATGTTTGAAAAAATTGCCGGAAAAAAGTAATTCAAAACTAAAACCTATTCTCATTGGTGGCAAAAAAGGGCCATCAAAAAACGGAGCGACAGTGAACTTTAAAAAGCTAGGGGGAAGAATTGCCCAATAAAAACCCCCGGCGGGATAATTCAAAAACAAAAAAAATGCTAAAAAAGATGTTGGGCTGAGCTAGGGGGGTCTCGGCTAGCTCGCCCCAAATAGGAGCGAAAAGCCCCCATTCTAGCCATGGAGAAGTGTAGACCTCAGAATCCAGGGGGGAAAATTTAAAATACAGAAAAAAGTAAAAAGAGTGATTGTGAGATAAGGGGGCTTGGCTACCCACCCAATCAGAATAGGGGGACAAAGCCCCATTCTAGGCTATGGAGAAGTTTGAAATCAGAATACGGGAAAAATTCCAATTGCCTAGGGGGAAAGTTTACACAATAAACAGGGGGGGAAAATTTTCAAAATACAGTAAAAATGTAAAAGAGCTGTTTTGGCTGGCTAGCGGGGTTCGGCTAGCTACCAATCAGAGGCGAGTACTTTCCTTATACTCTATGGAGAGATGAGGCACTCAAATCTCGGCGCTCAGCGCCCGCGGCATGAAGTATTAAAACAAATTATTTTTATACAGTGTAAAACTTTCAGATAAAGACCAGAACACTTCTTGAAAAATAAAGCATTAAAAACCCGAAAAACGGTTTGTCCCCCGAGACCGGCGCTACATAGGAATTGCCCGGGAAAAAAAAGTATTCAAATTTGTAAAAAATATTTATTTGGTTTTCCATAAACCCCCAATCAGAATAGGAGCAACAAGTCCCTTATATCTATGGGGGAAATTGACCAATCGAATAAGCGACAGTGGCCCTTTATCCCTTTAGAAAAATTTGGGCCAATCTTTTTCAAAGGCGGGACAGTTTCAAAATAAGTAAAAAGCAAAAAGAGTGATTGGGTTTAGGCAGCGGGGGGCGTCCAGTTAGCCAAACAGAGGCGAGGCTTTTCATAGGTTCTAGGGACTCAAAATTTTAAAAAGGGGCCGTAATTTTGGGCCCAAAGGGGGAGCGAGCGACGTCCCATGGGTTTCTAATGCAAAATTTGGGATAAAAGTGTCATGGGTGAAATCAAATTATAAACCTCAAATTGTCCTGTGTATATAAAAGGAAAACTAATTTGTGGCTAACGAAATAAAGATTTTAAATCAAAAAAAAATCATTTTTTTTTTCTTTATTTTCGCTGCACCCATACTATTGATCCTTTGGGTAACGAAAAAAAAAGAAAAAAAATATTTTATTTTTTTTTTTTTTTTTTTTTTGCCACAATTAGGATTCCTTTTTATACACTCCGGGACAACTTCTGAGTGTTATAATTTGTTTCACAGTACATTTTATACCCAAATTTCATTTTGAAACCTAGGAGGTCGCTGTCTCCCTTTTGGGCCCAAAATTTCGGGCCTCTTTTAAAAATTTTAGTCCCATAGAACTTATGAGAAACAAATGCGTCTGATTGGTAAATGGCGAGCCCCCCCGCCTCAACCAATCATTTTTTTTGCCTTTTTACTGTATTTGAACTGTCCGCCTTTTGAATAGGATGGTCCTTTTTTTTCCAAGGAAGAATGGGCCCCCTGTCGCTTATTTTGATTGGGCATTCTCCTCCCCTGGATATAATGGGACATTTTTTGCTCCCATTTGTTTGGTGGTTTATGGCAAACCCCTGAGAATACTTTACAAATTTGAATTACTGTCTTTCCCGGCAATTCCCATGTAGCGCCCGGGCTCGGCGACAAAAACCCTTGTTCGGGTTTTTAATGCTTTATTTTTAAGAAATGTTCTGGTCTTTATTGAGAATGTTTTAAACCCGTATAAAAATAATTTTTTGATTTTTTACTATGCCGCGGGCGTGGCGCCGAGATTTGAGTGCCTCATCTCTCCCTAGATATAATGGGGGGGATGTAGCTCGCGCTTGATTTGGTGAGCTAGCGAGACCCCCCTAGCTCAGCCCAAAAGTTTTTAGATTTTTACTGTATTTTTTAATTACCCGCCTGGATTCTGATTGGTGTTAACTTCCCCCTAGGAAATGGGACTTTTCGCTGATTTGATTGGTCTAAAATTCTCATAGCCTTGAATGGGACTTTGTCGTCCTATTTGATTGGGTGAGATAGCCAACCCCCGTTTTTTAGCAAAACGCCTTTTTCGCCTTTTTATGATTTTGAAGGGCCCCCCTGGTTTGTTGGTCCAAATCCTCCATAGGCTAGAATGGGACTTTGTCGCTCCCATTTGATTTGGCCCCCGGGTTTATGCCCACCAATGAGAATAGGGGTTTCGTTTGATTACTGTATTTTCCCCCCAATTTCCAATATCATATTTTTCTTGATATTGTGCTGTTTTCGGTTTGGGGAAAAGGGTTTTTATTTTTTAAAAAGTGTATTTTGACATTTAGCTCCTTTCTACATGTTTTCCGCCTTTATAAAGGGGATTTTTTCGGGAATCACCTCCTGTGCACGGAGCGGAGCGCCAAGACTTCTGTCGCGATCTTCGATCCGCTTCCCCGATGTTCCATCCCGCTTCACTTCCCTGGCGGAGGGTTTGACCAAAAAAATTTAAAAGCCTTTATAAAGGCGTTTTTTTTTTATACTCCGCACCCAATTGGAATGATTTCTCGCCGCACCACCCGTTGATCGGAAAGACTGGCGCAGTCCCCCCCCGGGGCCTAAGTCCCGCACGCACCCCCCACACTGGGGAGGCGCGGGGCTTTTCCCCCATGTATGAGTGACTTCCTGGACGGCGGGGATAGGGCAGCGCGCACAGGCCCCCTGTCCCCGCAGCGCCTCATATGCTGGGAGGCGCGGCGGATTTACTGATATGTATGGCGCCGCCCGGGCCGCGACATAAATCAGGCGCAATTCCCGGAAAAATGGCGGAAAAAAGGCCTCGACCCCGGGGGATTCAATGTGGGCCCTAGACTTTAAAAAGAAACCGCACAAGGTTATGCCCCCTTGCAAGGACAGCACAAGCCGTGTCAACCTGCTTTTCCGTGCTGTGTCCCTTACCTTTTTCACAGGTTTAAAGGGGCCGTATTTCGGTAAAAATTAGCGCAAAAGTGCGCCAATTCGGGCCGAAAACAGCCCATTCATTAGGGTAATTACAGTTCTATAGAAACTTTGGATTACGTCCCCTTTCCCCCCCCCCGGGAAGCCGGGGGCGGGGAGAAAATTGCATGTCACTTTCTAGCGGCGTTACCCCCGCTAGCAGGGATTGTCTATGGGTCGGCGAAGTGCCGGCCCCGCCCCTCCCCCCCCCCCGCCCCCCGCCCCCCTCCACACCCCGTAATTGGGGGGCGTAATTCGTCCCCGAAATTAAGCGGTGAACATGCCTTATTCTGTAAGAGCTGGAGTTTTGAGCTTTTAATGCTCAAATCTTATTCATGAGCAGGTTTGGGCCCGCCCACCAAGGTAGCCCTGCCCATGAATTTTCACATGTTTCTATTTTATTCAAGTAATGTTTATATGAGGTGGGGGGGGAAGCTCCGTTTGGGCCCGGGTTTCAAAAACTGCTTTTTGAAGGACTCTTCGAATGACTCTTTGGGGAAAACTGCAGATTTGAGCATTAAATACACGAAAACTCCAGCATCTTACAGAATAAGGGACACAGCGCTGGAAACAGCAGGTCTGACACTAGCTTGTGCTGTCCTCAGCCAGGGGGGAATAATCTGTGACAGGTTCTCTTTAAAGGGGTTGTCTCACTAGATTGATTCATCTTACCTCAGTCCTGTTTTCTTGGTATAATTTTGAATTCAGGGGCATGTTTACTGGCTTCTACTAGGCTGCAGTAGAAGCCAGGTCTGTAGCTATACAGTAGCAATCAGTGCTGGCAGCCTATCAGGATAGATCAAACAGGTCTGTAGCTATAGCGACCTGAGGAGCTGATGCAGCCCATACAAGAGGGGATATCTCAGAATAGTTAAGATACTGTGAATGGACACACATTGCAAAGTGACTTGTTTTTACAGGATCTTTAACATAAAAAGCAATCCTTGTAGTGAGACAACCCCTTTAATACAAAAAACGACCTGTAGTCTACATAGGTCGTTTTTTTTCTGGGCACCAGCGGTTTTAGGAACATGTTGTAAAATACAAGTCCAGAGGCAAAGTTACTATTGAAGTCTATGTAAACCTCCAGACGGTTTTTGGACATTTTTTTGCCGCAGTTTATGGACGGTTCTGCCTCAAAACTGCCCAGTTGTTTATACAAGGTATATGAATTTTGCATACATTAAAACTGCCCAAAATATGTCCCCCAAAAAAAAACACCCCAAAAAATTTGTCGAGAACTCAGCTGACTTAGACAAAAAACTGACAAAATACTCAGATTCAAAGCGGTTTTTAGGTTTCGGTTATCAATAAGTTTTTTGTCCTGTGCTGTGTAGACCTAGCCATATACTTTGTACCTATGAAGCAATTCTAACTAATTAATGGAGGTACTGAACTAGGGACTTGCAACTGTCAATATAAATGCACTAATAGGCTAAGTTCACACAGTGTTGATTGGCATTTTGGTACATAAAGCACATGTTTTTCTGCACCATAAGGGTATGTTCACACGGCGTACAGTACGCCCCACAATTACGCGGGGTGTTCAGGAGCCGCGCTGATCGGCCCCATAGACTGTCATTACTTACATTAGACATGTCACTTATTTCCCCACGCGTACAATACGATCGTGTTGCACGAGCGGTGAGAGGAGGCGTAATCCATAGTTCTCTATGAGAACTGTGGATTACCGTAATTATGGGGCGCATTTCGCTAGTATTAGAGCGCAGTACGGCGTGAAATACGCGGTGAAATGCGCCCCAAAATAAGCCGTGTGAACATACCCTAATACTTCTCAAAACATGCACCTCTACTGCTCCATTGTTTTCAATGGGATTACGTGCCTTAGTTCACACTGTGAAGAGTAGCACATTTTTTCAGATCCACATCAAATTTTAAAAAAAACAACAAAAAAAAAAAACAATACAGGCAGTCCCCAGGTTACGAACGGGATAGGTACTGTAAGTTTGTTCTTAAAGGAGTTGTCTTCCTTCAGAGTTTCAGAGAATGCATGAATGAAATACTCTGTCACTTCCTGGTTCAGACTGACTAATTTGCATAAGCTCTGTGCTTGTACAGCTCCATGCAGTGCTGTGCTTTCAGTTGCTAATTAGATCAGATTAGCTTCTCAAACTACTAACAGGACTTCTTATCTGATCCCCAAAACAAAAGACCTGTGTGATGACATCACTCACTGTTATCTCATTGAACAAACAGCAGGGGGAGAATTGTTTACAGGTCAGTTACTGAGGGAACTGAAATAGCCATGGAGGTCATAAATTAACTTGTATCTCCTTAGGGAAAACAGAGGAACAAAGCAATATATTTGGAAAATGTCTTAATTTAGTGTTCCCTACATTTTGAAAGCTATTCTTTGTAGCGAGACAACCCCTTTAAGTTGAATTTGTATGTAAGTCGGAACATGTATATTTATTACATGTAACTCCAGCACAAAAGTTTTTTTTTTTTAGTTTTGGATAGTGCAGGGAAGGGTTTTCACATTTGTTTTGCTGTCTGTGCCCCTGTTAAGACAATTTCACCTCATTTTTACCTCAAGTGCTGCTGTGGAATGCTGGAACTTGTCATCCCACAGCTCGTATCTGCCAGCATGCTCTATAAGGGCGACATGTATGAATTCGAATGCGTATTTTTTTTTATACTTGGCGTTGACAACCCAGTTCTAAATAGATATAGAAGAGTGTAGAATACGACAGTATGAAGATTTTTGCCGCATTACATAGAGATTAATGCGCCAAACTTCTCTCAAAGTTCCGCACATTACACTCTATGCCCATGCAAAGTTTGGCGCATTAAGCTCTATGCAGTGCGCTTCAAAGTGAATTATTGCATTCATTATATTCAGTGTATAATGCACCTGAATGTATGAAAGTAGATTTTGTGCGTTTAAAAATGGTGTCTAAAGTCATCGCGCCTCGTCTGTGTATTTGGCGCATAATGAAACTTTGGCGCATTAGTAATGCGCCAGACATGTGTACACGCTATAGAAATGAAAGAAAAGTCATTAGAATAGCATGTCAGTGAATAGAAACTATGGTACTGATCCTGCTTGGTGGCCCACAGGTTCCAGCAAGACCTGTGGTGTGCTGGCTTTTGTATGTAGAATAAAGGGTGAGAGCAGCAAAAGTAAATTTCAAATTTAATGTAGTATATTTTTATATTTTTGGGATATTATATATTTTTATATTATTTTTATATGATAACATTTTTTATTAAATATAAATAATTTAATTGTATATAGTTTGATAATTATCATAAATTACTTTGTTTTATTGTACTGGTGTAAGTTGAGAAATAAGTGACATTGTGAAGTGTATTTTTGCTGCTCCCACCCTTTATTCTACATACAGCAAGAGCCAGCACAGCACAGGTCTTGCTGGGACCTGTGGTTCACCAAGGAAAATCAGTACCATAGTTTCTATTTACTGACATGCTATTCTAATGACTTTTCTTTTATTTCCAGTCTATCTATAGCCTTTACACAACTTGGCGCATTACATAGAGCTTAATGCGGCAAACTTTGTATGGATATAGAGTGTAATGTGCCGAACTTTGACAGAAGTTTGGCGCATTAAGCTCAATGTAATGCGCCAAAAATCTACATACTGTCGTATCCTACACTCTTCTATATCTATTTAGAACTGGGTTGTCGGCGCCAAGTAAAAAAAAAAAAAACGCATTCGAATTCATACATGTCGCCCTAAGTCTCTGTTTGTAGCTAGGGGACAGATGTAAGTCGGAACGGTGTAAGTCGAGGACTGCCTCTATATGCTCCTTTAAATGGTTTACATTTGTAATGGAGTTTTCTCACTACAACGAGTAGCTTTCAACATGTTGGGAAAGGTATAAGAAGACTTTTACTAAGTTCATTGCTGATTTGATATTGCCCTAATCAGGAGATGAGAGTTTATCTGCTCTGAGTGTACACAGTTGTCTCTAGGTTACCGTCCATACCTCCCTTCCTGATTAGACAGAGAGCAGGGAGTGACGTCACCATGGTTGGATGGGGCAGACTCTATCTCCGACAAGATTAGATTGTTTGCCTTTAATAGGCACTTGTTTTCACTCCTGAGATCCCTGTAGCTTTGTTTGCAGTGACATAAGTGCAGGGGATTTATCTGTAGTAACGCTCAGCTAGTTACTGAGAAGCTAAATATGCTAATCACTGCTTTTTTGGGGGGGAGAAGTACGTGTAGAATCCGCTCCAAAAAAGCAAAAAAGCGTTAAGAAAACATCCCCTACGGCACGGGTTTTTTCAGCCGGTTTGCAGTTTTTCAGACCGCCTGAAAAACCGGCCAAAAATGAGCACAATTGTGCTCTATGGAAAACCCGTGCAGCAGTCCCCACTGCACGGGTTTTCCGCCCGATGGTTTTGCCGCCCGCGGACCGGCGGCAAAACATTGAACATGTTCATTCTTCCGTCCGGTTTCCGGACAGAATATGAACAATTCAATGGGAGGGGGGAGGGCTCATCGCGGAGAAAAGCCGTCCCCCCCGCGGCCGTAGGGCCGGCTGCAAAACTGGACAAATACCGGCCGGTATTTGTCCACTGCCGTGGGGATGTGAGGCTCTGTCCACATGACGAGGATTTCTAGTCGGATTCCACGCGGATTCCAATGTGAAATCCTCATTGAAAACCGAAAGAAAAGAATTCTTATTGACATCAACAGAAAATACACGTTGTCGTTCATACGGGGAGTATTTTTGGTGTGTTTTTTTCAAAAACGACACATGGTAAAAAAAAGCTTTGGATATATTCCGTGTGGAAATTTGCTATTGATGTCAATGGAGATGTTAAAAACCTCATGTAATACGTGCCCAAAACATTCATACGAGTATTGCATGTGGTTTTTGATGCGGATCAGTGTCCAAAACCACATAGTTAGGAACTGGACTCTTCTGACTGTAAACTGCATGTACAACCAAATCCGACCACTAAATCCACATGCAAAAAGCAGGAGCTTTAGAAAAAAATACACATTGGACAACACGGTTTTCAAAACCAGAAACCGATGAGTAAACTTTGTTCACTGTGTGAACGTCCCCAAAGCATTCCTTGTGCATAACTTTTTTCAGCTTGCAAAAAACCTGTTGAACTTTATGCATTTTTTTACTTTGTTATACATTTTATTGCAGATTACAACAGTTTTGAAACACAGTTACTGTGGCCCCATAACATCACAAAACACTTTATGGTAAAATGCGTGAGGTATTGATGTGCAGATTTTGACACTACATTCCTGCATTATAACTTTTCCTCCTTTTCAGATGCCCTCCCGGCTTCACTTCATTAAGATTCTTCTGTTCTGTCATAGGCTGCAGAATGCAAGTGGATTTGAACATGGAATGTATATTAAATTATTCGTCCAAACCTGTAGTGTGAACATACCCTAAGGGTATGTTCACACGGCTTATTTTGGGGCGCATTTCGCGCATATGCAGCCCGCAATTACGGTAATCCATAGCTTCCATAGAGGACTATGGATTATGCCTCGTCCCCCCACGTGTACAATACGATCGTAACTGTACGCGCAGGGAGATAAGTGACATGTCAATTATTTGCAGCAATTACACGCCGCGAGTAATGCAGGTCTATGGGGCCGGCGGGCTGATCAGCGCAAGCTCCCGAAACACATGGTGTATTGCGGTGCATACTGTACGCGCCGCAATACACTGTGTGAACATACCCTTAAGCTACATTCATGCAGCATTCAAAGGAGGCTGAAAAATCTGTGCATATTTCAAGGGAAATTGTGTGTTGATTCTGAATCCGCTTCAAAATCAGCATCCAAATGATGGCAATCAGCTTCACATTCTTTTGAGTGGAACAATCAGCATCTTTGACACTGATTTTCTCCAAAAGCAAAGGCTTATGGGAAAATAGCTGAGGAACTCTACAGCGCACTCTATTGGATGTTATCCTCAATTCACATGTAGCTCGCAGGAGCCTTGCAATGTGAAAGGGATTTGAGCCAAACCAATTTAATTAATCTACAGACAGCTGTTTTGGGGTATTTGCCCCTCATCAGTGCAGAGTAGAACTTACTAGATCTTTTCCCATAAGCCTTTGCTTTATGCAAAACAGTCAGTAAGGTCTAAAAGGTGCATAAATCCTCACACTGACCAATTTATTGGTGGTCTCTCACCCAGACAAACCAGTTAGTTTTATGCTGCACAGACAAGGGTCCAATTTTTATTTTTTGAAAGCCCTAAAACGTGTTCTTTAACACCAAAATGCACAAACAAAAGTGCAATAAAAGTGCCACACAAAAACAGTGCATTGAGGATATGGTCTATCGCAGACCCATACTTAAAAGTAATGGGCCCCCACAAATCTAGACCAAAAAGTCTCCCTGCTGGACCATAAGGTACCTGCACAAGGATACAAATCAGTGACCCCCACTGCCGAAACAGATAAGGATCTATATGCTCCCTCACCGAGCCAAAAGGCATCCGCATGAGGTTACAAATCGGTGGACTCCACCACCAAAGCGCATAGCATCCCAAATACTTGCTCTTGGCATCAGAATGGTTTGCCAGGCCAAACTTCAACCGAGGTGCCATCTAGGTGGCCACTCCATAAAGTACTGGGGAGAAAGGAACCTAATGGCCACACATTCCCCCCCCTAGACCTCGGGAGTGTCCCAAAAGGGTACCACATCCTATAACACTAAACACAAAGAAAGTGACACAAGTGAACACACAGTGACGTGAATAAAAATAAATTAAATAACTTTGAATGTGAATGTGTACAGTGCTACTGCCCGGACAGCCGATCGGATGACAAGGGGCAAATACCCCAAAACAGCTGTCTGTAGATGAATTTAACTGGTTTGGCTCAAATCCCTTGCACATTGCTAGGCTCCTGCGAGCTACATGTGAACTGAGGATAACTACATCCAATAGAGTGCGCTGTGGAGTTCCTCAGTTCTTTTCCCATAATCCTTTACTTTATGCAAAACAGTCAGTGAGGTCTGAAATGCGTGTAAATCCTCACCCCTACCAATTTATTGGTGGCTCTTCCGTAGGAGAGATCTTTCCCCCTTCTAAGCTACTGATTTTTTCAGCACTGAAAAAAGATCCACTCTGCAGAATAAAATGCAGTGATGTCAATTCTTGAGGCAGAGCCAACGTTGAATTTAAGCAGTGAATCCTCACAGAGTATATGAAGGCTGAAATTTCCCTCTAAATTTAGCATAAAACCAACTTCAACAATTGAAATTCCGTATCTAGGGCTGGGTTCACCTAGGTTTTTTTTTTACACTTTTTTTTATATTTAACTGCAGTTTTTATAAGTCAAAAGCAGGAGTGGAACCTACACAGAGAAAAGGTATAATGGAAAGGCTTGTACCTCTTCTAGGTTTAGGACCCATTCCTGGTTTTGGTGTATTTTTTGGACAATTACACGGGAAATAATAATAATAATAATCTTTATTTATATAGCGCCAACATATTCCGCAGCACTTTTCAATTTAGAGGGTGTACATACGGACATTACACATTATAAGTACTTACAGATGAGACACAAGGTGTGAGGGCCCTGCTCGTGAGAGCTTACAATCTATTAGGGTGTTTGGGGGAAACAAACGGTGAGAAGTGCCAAGTTTACAATGGTCCAGCCATGTTTCATAAATAGGGGGTGGTTTACATGAAAAATGCATGAACCTGCCACCCTGACAGTGCATCTATATACAGATAAGTGCCTGTGAGTGCCCTAGTGTAGGGAGTGACGGATGTGTGTGATAGCAGTTAGGGATCTTGGTAGGCCAGAGTGAGAAGATGTGTTCTCAGGGCCCTCTTAAAACTGTGAGGGTTGTGAATGTGACTGATCGCCCGCAGTAGCATATTCCAGAGAATTGGTGCCGCACGTGTGAAATCTTGGAGACGGGCATGGGAGGTTCGGATGATTGATGATGTAACCTGATATATCAGCAGAGCGGAGAGAGTGGGTCGGTGTGGTAGACAAGACGAGGGAGGTGATGTAGGGGGGGCAGTGTTGTGGAGAGCTTTATGGGTGAGAGTGCTGAGTTTATACTGTTTTCCTATACTGAATGGGTAACCAGTGCAGTGGGCTGACACAGGGTAGAGGCGTCAGTATAGCGGCTGGAGAGAAAGATGAGCCTGCCTGCTGCATTCAGGGCAGATTGGAGGGGAGAGTTTGCAGAGGGGGAGACGATTTTGAAGGAGTTTTCAATAGTCCACAAAGAGAAAGAATAAGGGCCACAATGAGAGTTTGAGTCGTTTTTCCACAGTGAGAAACGGGGATTCTGGAGATGTTCTTGAGGTGCAGGTGACAGGAGCGGCAAGGATTGGATATATGGGGGAAGGTCAGATCAGAATCTAATATAACCCCCAGACAGCGGGGCTGCTGCATAGGAGAAATGGTGGTACCACATACAGAAACAGAAATAGCAGGGGGGGTTGGTTACTAGATGGCGGAAAGACAAGAAGTTCAGTTTTAGTGAGGTTTAGTTGGAGATAGAGAGAGGACATGATGTCAGAGACAGCGGCCAGACAGTCACGGTTTTTTTGGCTAATTCTAAAAATATCAGTGGCACACTAAAGACTAAATAAAAAACCTCAAGGGATATGAAAACTGGGATCTTTGTTTACAGTATTTGATCAAAGTTGTTTAATACCTCCCAAAACGTCAAGGGGACCCCCAGGCAGGTGAGCCCCTACACTAAATACTATTCCTCACTAGGCGTCAATCCAGACTGCAATTTCAGGGAATGGTAGGAACCACCAACTGGGTCATCGTTGGGAGGTTGGGACGTTTTGGGAGGTGAGCTTAATACAATCTTTGATCAAATACTGTAAACTAAGAGTCCCAGGTTTTTCATATACCTTGAGGTTTTTATTTAGTCTTTAGTGTGCCACTGATATTTGTTAGATAATAAGTTTTGCCTTTTTAGTGTGCACCTATGCTTACGTTTTTCAGAATATTTTTTTAGATGTGCACAGCTTCAGTATGTTTTGTAGTTCATTTGAGATTTGGTAATCTCATTGGCTTGCTGCACACAGCTGTTCTCTTTTTAACCAGTGCAGGATGACCCATTTGGTGGTTCCTACCATTCCTGAAATTGCAGTCTGGATTGAGGGCCTAGTGAGGAAGTATATTTAGTGTAGGGACTCACCTGCTCTGGGATCCCTTGACGTTTTGGGGGGTGAGCTTAATACAATTTTTGATAAAATTTACTGTAAACTAAGAGCCCCAGGTTTTTCATATCCCTTGAGGTTTTATTTAGTCTTTAGTTTTGCCCTGATATTTGTTAGATATATGCTATTGCCTTTTTAGTGTGCACCTATGCTTACATTTTTTTCAGAATATATTTTAGATGTGCACAGCTTCAGTATGTTTTGTAAGTCACCGGTGTTTTGTAGCAAGGCAGGAGTGATGTCACGGAAGGAGGTGAATAACTGGGTGTCATCAGCATAGAGATGGTACTGGAAGCCAAATCTACTGATGGTTTGTCCAATCGGGGCTGTATACAATGAAAAGAGGAGAGGACCAAGAACGGATCCCTGAGGAACTCCAAGAGGAAGAGGAGAGGAGGTAGAACCGGAAAATGAGACACTGAAGGAGCGTTAAGAGAGGTAGGATGATAACCAACAAAGCGCGGTGTCAGGAAAAAAAATAAATGTATATTTTGCACAGTAATTTTTTTTTTTATTCAAAAATTACATGTCCTACATGACAAGGAGTGTCCGGAAGACATTTAAAAAATGAAGCATTAACATACACGCCATGTGCTCATATTTCCCTTGAAACCTATGGCCGATTGTTAGGGGCATTTATGATGCGTATTTTAGTGCAGATATATTATTCACGTATTAAATGTGAAATCACAAGTTAAAGAAAAAAGCTATGTGAACAAATCCTAAGGCTTTCTGTCGTGCATTGCTTTTTTTAGCTTGTAAAAAACACCTGTTGAATTTCATGCATTTTTCAGGCTTTTTTTTCTCTGAGGAGAAGATTATGAATAATTGCCATATTTAAAGTATCCTTCGCTTTCTCTTCTGTATTTCAGGCTGAACAAATGAGCAGTGTGTTTCAGAACGTCGCAATGACCTAGTGCAAACACCTAGCTCAGGTGTCTTCTGCCCCCAAAATACCAGGAAAAGCATTGCAAAAACACAGCATGCTTCCTGGAAAGTCTTTGTGTGAAAACACCTAAAAGAAATACTCCGGTAACTGCCTCGAAGCTTGTATAATGGATTATTATTATTTATTTTGAAGCGCCATTGATTTCAGGGCGCTGTACATTCAGAGGGGCGGTTACATACATACATAACATATGTCAAACAAGTACAATGATAAGTGAATGACTTACAACTTGCACAGAGGGAGAGAGGGCCCTGCCCACGAGGGCTTCCAATCTACAGTGGATCAATAACACTGCAAAAAAAATTCTAAACGGCTCATGGGAAATGAGCTAGGATTCCGATTGGATCCAACTTTCCTCAATTCACATTCGGTTCACTGAGCCTCACAATGTAAATGGGATAAGGGTATGTTCACACAGCATGTTGGATCCGTTTTTGAATCTGAAAAGCAAAAGCGTTGTGTAAATTGTATCCAACATACAGGTGCATGTCTGGATGCGTTTTTGCTGCAGCAGAAATGTACCCTATAGTTTATTATAGGGCTCCTACTGCGTCAAACGGATCAAGAATTGACATGACAATTCTTAGAACGGATCCGAAAGACACATGAGAAAGATGCATGTAAAACACGAATCGGGTCCTCTCTTTGGATAGGCAAGAAGCCGAAAAGAACAAAGAACAACAAGCCAAAGGTTTTTTTAGAAAATGGAAAGTTTTTATTGAAAAATTCTTGACTCCACAAGAGATACGAGAACATATGTTACCGTTTAGAGAAACCACGTGGTACTACATTTGAGATCTGGCAGGTGATCTGGGTCGTCTTAAAGTGATGTGAGTGGGAAACGGAAGATTGAAGGATGGTTGGGATGATATATGGTGGGACATGGGGGTCAGGTAGCAGGTGCTTTATTTGAGGCCGACCGGATGTTTTGTAGTTGACAGTGGCTTATAATATGACTGTAGATGTATTTTGGGGGAGGGAGGGGTGTGTCGTGTTATTATTTCTTGTTATCTTTTTCTTACACATTGAGTGGTATATAATGGTAAAAATGACACTGGATCTTAATTGGCGTGTAACACTTCATGTATGTCTTTTTGAAATGTGTCAATAAAAATTTGTTTAAAAAAAAAAAAAACACGAATCGGGGATCACTCGTCTGAACGCCGATGCGTGTGTTACATTGAAAGCAATGTAAATCACACTGCACATTGTGAGATGCGTGTTTGGGTTTGAAACACGGATCCAAACACGCATCCCAACATGAGTCAACACGCCGTGTGAACATCCCCTTAGAGCCAACCACATATTAATCTGTAGACCGCTGTTTTGAGGCGTTGCTCCTCATCAGTGCAGAGTAGAGTATTGGCTGGCTAGGTGAGAGGCCAGAAACGCTACCCTTTTCTCATTAGAGAGAGGCAACATGTAGGTGTGTGGAGACTTGCACACCATTAGGGTACGTCCATGCAGCACATCTCAAAATACTCATCAGATTCTAAAACCTAAAACTGCATTGTTCGACAAGTATTTTGACATGGTTTTCAATGTGGGTTTTAGGTCTTTTGTTTTCATCGTATTTACACTCAGAAAATCAACCTGTTTTCATCTCTATGGGGTTTTGGACATGGATCCGACACAGAAATGTTTGGGACGCGTTTTTTGACCTAAGATACGGCGGAAGAATGAACATGTTCCAAGTTTCTTGTAAAAACAGCCGTTTTAAAATCTGACCTCAAGAAAATCCGAGTTGTGTAGACTACAACTCGGATTTTCAATTGAGGTCTATAGGGATGGTTTTACAGTCTGTTTTTGACGGATTTGAAAATCCGAATGCGTGTCAGAAACCGGCTGGAAATGCAGACCCTTAGTTGCTTTACTTAAATCTAAATATATTCTAAAAGGCTCATGGGAAATGAGCTAGGACAATGCAGCACCACCTATTGGATATAGCATTCCTCAATTCACATCTGATTTACTATGCCTTGTAAATAGGATTAGAGGACTGATGAGGGTTAACATCATAAAACAACTGTCTGCAGATAAATATCTGGATGGCTCTAGTCCCATTCACATTGCAAGGTTCAGTGAGTTGGATACGAATTGAAGAATTCTACATCCAATTGGTGGCGCTGCAGAGTCTTAGTTAATTTACCATGAGCTTTTAAGAATACATTCATATTTCAATGGAACGACTAATGGTGTATAAGTGAGCTTCTTTTGCTTATGTACTTTATACACAGAAAAAAAAAAAAAAGGGGCCTCACCTGGGCCCCCAAAAAGCCCCTTATCCGGCACATGTAAGAGGTACAGGACATCTTACCCACTGAACTATAGAGAGGCACAAGATCACCAATCACTGCATCACTCACGATACAAATTTCGAGTAAAATGTTCCTGTAATTGGGTTTCATCAATACATCGTCGCAGATCCAGGTTTGGAATTGCTTGCTGGTTGGGGGTTTTTCTACTACAATGTCCCAGAAAATATCATTGTATGGTGAAAATATTATATTCTAAGGCCATTGTAATCTGAGGGAGCACTGTAGTGTTTTTCTCCATAGAGTTAATTACATCATAAATAAACTTGTGCAGATGTAAGGCAATTCACCTGCCCACCATTAGATGTCACAAGAACACTGGATATTGGAATAGGAAAAAGAAAAGCCTGGGAAATTGTGGGGGAGGAGTCAGTCGCGAGGCAGCTTAGAGAGAGTCTGGAGAGGCGAGAAGATCCCCTGTGAGTAAAAGGAGTTAGGTTAATTACTTGTTGTTTCTTTGGTTGCACAAAGCCGGAGATTGGCTGCGCTGGGAGCCCACAGAGTCCATAAGGACACAAGAAGACAAAATGTGGAGGGAGAATCCTGTCCCACGGCAAGTGGCACAACATGTGTCGAAGAGGAGAGAGATCTAAGTCAAGGTTCCCAGGAAACCCAGGGTGATCTTCTGAGAGACTATCTATCTGTGATCATGTTGTCAGCTGTACCCTATCTGCTTTCAATGAACTCTGTTGAAGTCCTAACCACTTGTATTGATTGAGCTTATAACTCACTGGTATTACACAATCTTAAAAAGCCAAAGCAAATGGCAAAACTGCTGAAACAGCTGTTTACCAGCACTTGCATACGCATTCAGATCGCAGGGTCAAAACCATTTTAGGTTCCCGACCCCTTCAACCGTTTCTGAAGGCTCAATTGGCAAACAGCTATTCCTTGGACACTCATGCATGTATTTCTCATGGGGAGTAAGAAGTAAGCCACCACTAGACTACTCTGGTCAGGGCCGCCATACAGGGTGTACAACCCGTACACCTGTACAGGGGCCTGGGAAAAAAGGGGGCCGCTTCAAGCGCCCCCCCCATTTATATACATAAAAGGGGCGCCCCACCTCTTAAGGCCGGCAGCGGGCCCCGAGACATTGCGGGGCGCGGGAAGGGGCCGCGCTCCCCCCCACGCGGCGCTCCGCCTCTTACATTTTAAAAAGTACTTACATCATGCCTGCACCGCGCCGCTTGGCCACCGGGCCCCCCCCCCTCTGGCTGTGAAAACACATGAATACGGAGGGGCCCCCCCCTCAGGGGGGGCCTTACGAATTCAAGAGTTCCGCATCCCGCCGCTGGGGCAGTCACAGCGGGGGCAAGACAGAGGGGAAGGGCCCCGGCTCCCGGGTACGCTGCGCGGTGCGGCAAGATGTAAGTACATTTTAAAATGTAAGGGGGAGCTCCCCTTTTGGGGCTGGGGCCAGGCCCCCCCCCGCAGCCCCGGCAAAAACCCCCCCCTCAGGTTTTTTGCAGCCCCACAGCGTGGGGGGTCCCCCCCTCCCAACCCAAAAGCGCACAGTCCCCCCCCTTCCCACCCAGGGAGCGCAAGCAGGGCCCCCCCTTCTCCCCCCCACACACCGTGCCCCCCCTCTCCCACCCCGCAGAGAGCGTGGGGGCCCCCTCTCCACCCAGCACAGGAGCAGGGGGCCCCCCCCCCCCCCCACCCAAGGCAGCAGCATGGGGCCCCCCCTCCCCAGCAGCAGCCCCCCGCAGCAGTGGGGGCCCCCCCCCTCCCACCCACAGCATGGGGGGCCCCCCCCTCTCCCACCCACAGCGTGTGCCCCCCCCTCTCCCCACCCCAAAAGCACAGCCCTAACACGTCCCTTTCCCCCACCCCCTTTAACTGTGGGGGGCCCCCCCTCCCTCCTGGCCCTGTGGGGGGAAGAGGGGGTCCCTCTCACCCATTGGGCCCCCACTGCTCTTGCTGTTGGGGGGGGAGTTTGGGGGGGGATGGGGCTGTGGGTGGGGGAGAGGGGGACCCCCCGCTGGCCCGGGGGGGGAGAGGGGGGGGGGGCCCCTTCACCCAACACGGCCATTTTTTACACCCTAATGCATTGTTTACACAAGCATTAGGCTGAATAAATATTGATTCCGTATGGGGAGGCGCCCGGGGGCCAAAGTAAAAAAGAAAAAAAAAAGTTTAAAAGGTAAAAAAAAATAAGTATTAAAAGGGGTTTA
>JAODAL010037760.1:0-40011 GCA_025379985.1 Phyllomedusa bahiana
GCGGGTTTGGGGGTCATGCTGTGGCCCAGGACAGGGATAGTCAATATCCGTGAAACTAAAATGGGGGTTTTAAAAAAGGCCCCTTTTTTTCCGGCATTTTTTAAATGTGGGGGCATCGGTTTGGGGCTCAGCTGGTTTCCGGGACAGGGATTTAAATGTCCAGTTAAAGTAAAATGATGGTTCAAAAAATCTCCCTTCTGGCATTTTTAAATTTTGGGGGTGATGATATTTAAGGGTCCTCGTGGTCAAGCAGGGATGTGAATGGTGTGTGATTTTTTTTTCTGTGGCTTTTATACCCAAAGTTTGTGCCTAATGTAGCGGTATCCATTTGACTGTTGTGGCTGTTAATTCCTTTCTCCACCCCTGTTTGGGTGTAAAAATGAAGGTGTTGTTGCTCTCCCCTAGACTGAAATGGTCATGCACATAAGGGCGCCATATCGAAAAACCTTACGTGGTGGAGACTATCGCTATCCCCCCGTGTGATAGCCAACGTAATCCCAACATAGTATTAACAATGTGCATTTGTTTTAAATTTGGGTTTAAATGTAAATAACGCATCTCCGTTCAGCGAGTGATCCTGTGCGTGTTTATTGGTTTTTTCAATGCGTTTTTCGGATCCGTTTT
Organism: Phyllomedusa bahiana; assembly: GCA_025379985.1. Lineage (NCBI taxonomy): Eukaryota > Metazoa > Chordata > Amphibia > Anura > Hylidae > Phyllomedusa > Phyllomedusa bahiana. The sequence goes on from JAODAL010037760.1 coordinate 625, forward strand.
AAAAATTTGAATTTATATTACTTGCATTTTACGCAAGTGAAATCCCCATGGGAAAAACAATGGAGTGCGCTTTTGGAGCCCAAAAAAAACTGATCCAAAAGCGACATACTTTTGGGTTTTTTTGGTTTGGGCACCAAAAAAAAAGCATTTTAAAAATTTGAAGGTAATACACAAAATCGGGCTAGAGGTTCAATTGATCTAGAAGAATGTTTTGTTTTAATGGTTTAGTTCCCCAATAGGGGGCGATAACTGCAAGCATTTTAAATTGTTTCCCTACAAACCAAATTGAGGGCGTTTTTAACTGAAATCATTTTAACATTGTTTCCTACCCCCTAATTAGAGGGGCCTATAACGCTTTTCTGTGTTTCTTTAAATTTTTTTTGTTAAATTTTTAAAAAAAGTATTTTTTTTATAGTTTGGGTAGAAATTTTTAATATTTTTTTGAAAATGTCTTAATGTTTTGATAAACGTTTTTTTAAAAATGTTGGTGGTTTTAATTTTACTAAAACCCACAACATCCTATAATAAATATCTAACATTTTAAATTTTCATTTATTATTAAAAACTTCTATAATTTTATAAAAAACAATTATAAAAAAAAAACTACTTTTATATAATTCAAAACTTACAAAGTGATTTTTAAAATTTTAAAAAAAGAAAAAGCTGTTATACGCCCTCTATTAGGCTTAAAAGGAAACCTTTTAAAATGCTTGCAGTTTTAAACGCCCTCTATTGGCTTCTTAGGAAACCAGTAAAATGTTGCAGTTTTAGCCCCCCCTATTGGTTTTGTAGGAAACACATGTAAAATGCTTGCAGTTATAGCGCCCTCTATTAGGCTTCACAGGAAACACATGTAAAATGCTTGTAGTTATAGCGCCCTTTATTAGGCTTCACAGGAAACACATGTAAAATGCTTGCAGTTATAGCGCCCTCTATTAGGCATCCTCTGAAACACATGTAAAATGCTGTTATAGCTCCCTCTATTAGGCATCCTCTTACACTACAACTTAACTACGTGGACTAGGAGGCGGGAAGCGGGACCGGAGCTGCCGTGGATGAAAGTCTCTATACAAAGAGACACAGTGCTAAGACGAGCTGTACCGTTAATACAGTACAGCCCAAAAAGGTGAGCACCTTTCTGATACAGTGTATATGATATAGTTATATCGAGGACCCGATCGGCGCTTTTGTCTTATTTTCAGCACTCAGCGTTTTGTCTGCACCACGGACAAGCACATTGTGATTAACTTAACTACTTTCCACTCTAAGTGAAAATGTAGGTTATTAGGTTACTAAAGTTCAAACAGTTCTTCTAGATCAAATGAGACTTCTAGGGGCCGATTTAGTATATTACATACCCTTACATATATACATACAAACATATATAAGGGTAAAGTATATTACACTAAAGATTCTACCTTTTCAAACTACAACCTCTGCATATATATTGAAATATGGATCCGAAAAACGCATGCAAAACGCATGCAAAACGCATCCAAAAAAACATCAGCTGCTGCGTTTTTGGATCCGTTTTTCGGATGCAGTTTGGATGCAGTTTACAATGCATCGTGTTAACATGCCCTAAATGTGTCACATTGTAGATGAAAAGGTTGGTGCGAACGAATAGACTCCGCAAGGCCATGCTAACTTCTGTCAATTCTAAATATACATTCAATTTAATAATTTACAAATAATCTAAAATTAATCTAAAATTATATAGTATCCCAAAAGACTAAAATTATCTCCTATCAAATTAATATTAAATTATATAAAATTAATATTAAATAAAATAATCTAAAATAATTAAACTAATACAGTATTTACCATAAATACTGTTCTCAATCAGGTATTTATGGAGTTAGCGTAGTATTATCAGTGATTACAAACACATCACAGCAGGCTAGAAATAGAGGAAAAGCTGTTAGAACAGCATGTCAGTGAATAGAAACTATCTTCGTAATGCTCTTACTTGGTGCACAAGTTTCAGATACCTGTCGTATGCCGACTACTACCGCATGTAGAATAAAGGCTGAGAGCAGGAAAAAAAATTCCACACTGATCAACATGTGATTAAAATTTGTTTCATTTAATGTAGTAAAATTGAAAAATAAAAAAATTGGAATAAGAAAATGTTCCTAAAAAGTTTATACAGCATGCAAAATCCTGACCTACTGACCCAGTTACCTTCATTTTAATGAACGGAAATTAACACATGCTATAGCAGCATAAAAAAAGGATTTTGTATTATTTTAATTAGAAAAGCAAAAAATAAAAAAATCAGAACAAATTTTGTATGAATATAGGTGGACATGTATGAAAACTGTCTAGGTCTAATACTTTTTCTGTTGCCCATAACAACAAATCACAGCTCTCCTTTAATTTTTTTCAGAGCACTATATGAAATTAAAAGGAGGCTCTGATTGGTTGCTATGGGCAACAAAGAAAGTCTTAGACCTAGACAGTTTTCTTACAAGTGGCCCATAGTGTTTCAGTAGAAAATCGACACCATGAACTGCTTTTAAATGTTTCTCTTCCTACCACGTCACAGTGCTTTCCCTGCTACAGCAGTTTCAGTGTTAATCTTGTGGTTAAAATGTTGCAAGTGATTAGTAATTATTAATGTCAATCATACTTAAGAACTGCCTTATTTGTATTCTAACTGCTCTCTATAGAGATAAGTCCAAGTAACTATTAAGTATGTTACTACAAAAGTTTGTTCTGACTTTTAAATTTTTCTGTTTTTATTACATTAAAAGAAAACTAATTTTAATCATATGTTAACAAGTGTGGAATTAGATTTTTTCCCTACTCAGTCTTTATTCTACATACGGCACTAGTCTCACATGATAGGTCTCTGAGACTTATTGTGTGCCAAGCAAGAACACTACTTCAATAGTTTCTATTAACTGACATGCTAATCTAAAAGCTTTTTGTTTATTTCTAGTCTGCTGTGATTGCAATCACTGATAATACTACGCTAACTCCATAAATACCTGATTGAGAATGACATTTCTGTGTTGGTTTAATTATTTTAGATTATTTTATTTCAGATTAATTTTTTATAGTACAAGCAGTCCCCGACTTGCATCGTTCCGACTTACATACATCCCCTAGTTACAAACGGAGACTTATGGGGCATGGCTGACATTCAACACTGAGTCACGCCCCATGATAACCAAATAACCATGTTAACCATGATAACCATAGCCAGCATGCCACAGCTGCACATGAGATACAGAACGTTAGGTAAAACTTTCTAAAGGGCACAGACAGCAAAATAAATGTAAAAACTGTTCCCTGCTCTATCCAAAACTAATTATTTTTTTTTTTTTTGCCGGAATTACATTTAATAAATACACCTGTTCCGACTTGCATACAAATTAGACTTAAGAACAAACCTACAGTCCCTATCCCGTTTGTAACCCGGGGACCACCTGTATAATTCAATATTAACTTGAAATGAGATCATTTTAGATTTTAGGGATAATTTTATATTATTTCATTTTACATTAATTAATATTCTTTGATTTTATAAAGCTTAATAATTATTATAAATTAGTTTATATTACTTAAGTGATATTAGTTGAGAAGTAATTGATAATTTTGGCCCTACTGGCAACTCTAATTCATCTACGACAACTTTGGCCTCAGTCAGACAACTTTTAACTTGGTCTGGCTTGCACCAACAATTTTGTGCCTCTTTTTGGCGTTACAAATTCATAAATGTGTCCAATCCTACGACTCTGGTTCGACACACCCTTGTATCTTTAGCGCATTCAAAAGTGTTGTGTCTGGTGCAGATTGCCATTCAACCCCCAACAAATGAATACAATTTTTTTACATTGCACAATATATGTCCCCAAAATATTAAAAAGTTATGGCTCTCAAAAATCAGTGATGCTTTTTCCTCAAATACCAAAATAGCTGGAGTTTAGAAACAAGAGGAGACAAATAAAAATGTATATAGAAATTAATAAATAATATATTCTCTATGGAAAAAAGACTTTGGTGAGTAATTTCTTTTTTTTTAATGAACATCATTATTTGTTACTTAATGTTCTAAATTAGGACATCAGCCACCAGGATATAAATAAACATGATATATCAGAAAGAACAGTGATTCTGCTAATTCTCGCATTTCTGTGAAAAAGAAAAAAATGTGTGAAAGAAGGAGGGGAACAAAATCTTATTTTGTTAAAGAAAACTGTGTCTAATCCATTTCAGTAGCTTTGTTTCCATCACTGTAAGAGGCTGTGTATGAAATGAACAGTGCTTTATGCTATTAAATCAAAAAGATCACCAAAACTAAGGAGGCTACATAAAGGAAACTTTTTATTTTGTTATTTCCTACTTTCTATTTAATATGTTTTGCATGCATTCCTGCCCTGAACACATTACAGAACAAAGAAAAGTCTAAAAACTGGAAATAACACTTTTCATTGTGAACATATCAGTAGAAGGATTAGATAAGAAACCAAAGAAGTAATTTCAGATATTTAACAGGGGTAGTTCTACACATGCTGATTTCTGGAAAGCCACAAAAAGTGCAACATTTTTCTAGAAAATGATATGTGTGTAACTGCTAGTGTTCCTGGAATATGTTTTGTTTGGTTTGACAGTAGTTTGGATGCACATAATAAAGTATCTGTAATTTTGGACTTCCCAAACCTGAATCCCATTAAACCCTGGTCCTACTTTAACCCTAATTCTACCCTAGTCCCAATCCTAAACTTAGTTTAGGATTTAAGAGGTATTCCCATCTCTTTGATTAGCTGTAAACATGTTGGTAAAAGTAAATAAAGTCTTACCAACTGCTTTGCTGTTCACATTTTTTCTTAATTTCAGAGCTAGAGTAATTATTATGTCCTGCTTGTTAGCACAAGCTTCTTTAGTGAATACTAGAGATGGGCGAATTTCTCAAAAATTCGATTCGGTCACTTCGACGAATTTTCTGACAAAATTCGTTTCGTTCCGAATTACTTCGGCACGAATCGCATTAAAAAGCAGCTATTTCCAGGCTGCACAGAGCCTGCAGGGTGCTGTAGAACGTTGTGCCATGCTTAGATATGCAGAGGGAGCTTGGTTTGGTCTTCATACAATGTTTGTGTTTAGTATGACACGCAGATGACTGCCACCGCTTTTAGAATCGCTACACTATAAAATTCCCTGGGCACTTAAGAGGGAAAAACTGACCAAAAAACTGAAGCGGGAATGTAGCCTGATAAAGTCATGCCAGCGAAAGCTGGAAAAAAGCAAGCTGAGAGCTCAGGTGGCAACATTAGTGACAGAGTGTGGAGGTGACGGCGGCAGCCACAGCAGCATGAGGTCAGGCAGTGGCACAATGACATTCTGGAGGTGGCAAAAACAGGAGGAAGCCACAGAATGGCACAATGACTGAGAGCGGAGGTCACGGCGGCAGCAGCATGAGGTCAGGCAGTGGCACAATGACATTCTGGAGGTGGCAAAACAGTATTAGGCCACAGAGTGGCACAATCACACAGTGTGGAGGTCACAACAGCAGCAGCATGAGGTCAGGGAGTGGCACAATGACATTCTGGAGGTGGAAAAACAGTATTAGGCCACAGAGTGGCACAATGACTGAGAGCGGAGGTCATGGCGGCAGCAGCATGAGGTCAGGCAGTGGCACAATGACACAGTGTGGAGGGCACGGCAGCAGCCACAGCAGCAGCATGAGGTCAGACAGTGGCACAATGACACAGTGTGGATGTCACGGCAACAGCAACAGCAGCAGCAGCATGAGGTCATAGAGTGGCACAATGACAGAGTGTTGAGGTGGGTGGCAATACCAGTCCCTGGTAAAGATGGTGGTAGGCAGATGGAGAAACTGTCAGCAGATGTGTGGCATCAGGCGGGTGGCGGCATTAGAATAGTGGCTGAGGCAGGTAGTTTGAACCCAGACTGACGCCTAAGGCATTGGTGTGTGGAAATCCTGGCTGATCCACGCCTGATTCATCTTGACAAAGGTCAGTCATTCCACATTTCCCGTGGACAAGCGGGTTCTCCTTGGGGTAACGATGGCCCCCGCCGCACTGAACACCCGCTCTGATGCCACACTACTGGCCGGGCAGGACAGCTTCTCCACTGCAGACTCGGCAAGTTGCGGCCACACATCCTGTTTGGCTGCCCATAGTCCAGCGGATTTCAACTGAGGGGGGCAGAGGGGCGGGTTCCCAAGTGGGCCCAAAAAACCTTTGGGTTCGGGCCCCGGGCCCCAGGTCCTGCTGCGGTGGGGCCCGACTCCCCTTCCTCACTGGGGGTGAAGGAAGCTGCCATCAGTGACTCCAGACTTGGGGTTACAACTGATGGAGCGGGTACGGGCTCCAAACCCCCCCCCTTCCCCCAGCGCCGCGGCAATATACGGGGAGCGCTGGGGAAACCCCCCCGGGTCAGCCTTTCAGAGGGGGGGACGTTGCCGCACTTAGGCAGGGGCCCAATTTGATTACGGGGGATTTCCCTTAGTATTTGAGTTTTTTTTTCCCCCTCTCAATCCCGGGGAAAAAAGGGGCTCCCTTTTTGGGCCCGGGAAACCCGAGGGTCCATGGGGTGGAGAGCCAAAAGTCATCCCTCTCCCGGGATGCTGATATTCGGTTTTGTCATTTCCCAGGAAAATTAACAGGGCGGGGGGCCATTTTGAAAAAAGTAAACCCCGGGGGGCCCCTGCCTCCCATTTCCACGGGATACTGAACGGTCCCTTGGGGGTCATCTGCCCCCTCTTCCTCATCTCCATCCACCTCCTCCACCCTTTTTTTTTCCCCTGCTCCTCCTCTCTTGTCACCTGGGTAGAAAATCCACTCATTTCACCAACAATGCTTCTGCTCCAATGCCCTCCCCCTCCTCCTAATTTCACCCCCACCGGCTCTGTGGCCACGAGAGTAGTCGCCCTTCCAGCCCCCTGCCCAGACAGTTTTTTTCAGCACTTTTTTCAGGACATGAAGCAGTGGAAGGACTTTAATTAACCCCCGTAGTCCTGGGACTGAAAAATTTAACGGGGCCTCCTCGAAGGGCCTAACAAACGGCAGGTGTAAACGAAATGAGCTCCACTGGCTGCATCAAAGTTACACAGGGATACTTTTTTCTGCCGGATCATCAAAAAATCTTTAAACCCCCTTTTCCTCTTGTTCATACAGTCGGCCCAAAACCATTGCAGGCGGGAAATTTTCCCAGCGGGGGGAAAACATCGCAATCAGAGTTGTTGGGGGAGGCCGTTCTCCCCGCTGCAATTCGAGGGGTTTTCCCGGGCTTTGTACGAATGGATAAAAAGTGCTTTGCACATTTTTCCCTGGCCATTTTTCAGAATGTTCTGAAGATTGGGGGAAAAGATTTTTCAGGAAATTTTCACAACCAGTTTTAACCCAATGCCCCTTTCGGGGGCAAAGGACCATCCCCCCTTTTTGTGAAAGCGCGGACCCCAAATGTTCCCCCCATTGCCCATCACTAGGGTTTTTCCGATTTCATTTGGGCCCGCGGAGAAAGCCACAATCGATTTTTTTGCTGCATGACGCGGAGCGTTCCTCCCCTGTGTACTTCTTTCCCGCCGAGGCAACCCGGGTTTTAGAACGCGTGACCCCCGCTGTCCCCCTTACACATGTGGTATTTGGAGCTTTTACTTTTTGGAGGCTGAAAAGGTGGTGGTGGTGGAGGAGGAGGAGGCGGGAAATTGGGGGCGGGTGCAGCATTTTGGACAACGTGGAGGAAAAAAGGGGCGTCCCCTGCCCCCAAGTTGTTGGTGTGCCGGGGCCCTGGAAGCAATTCACCCAGGGGGGCCGGGAAAGGACATGTAGGGCCCCTAAACCGTAGTTACAGCTCCGGGATTCCGCGCCCCCGTGCCCTTGGAAAAAACCATAAGCTAAGGGAACGACCCACCTTCTGTTCTACTATTTATGAAGTGCTGGGTACTCCCTTTTTTGGGGAAAAAAAAATTTACGGTTTGGGGAATCTCCATCTGGGCTGGGCAAAAGCCATTATTTTTTCCTTTTTTGGGGCAAGTCCACCTTTTGGAAAAGGGGAGGGACTGCCAGTCCCAAACAATTTGGGAAAAGGGAGCACGGTCAGCTGTTTGAAACCTTAGGAGGGTTTGGAGAAAATGTTTTCTTTGCAATCGCCTCGCTGAAGTGCGGGGCCCTGAGTCCCCCCCGGCGGGGCAGGAGCTCGGACCGGAATGATGTCCAAAAAAAACAGCCCCCCTTTCGCAGATGGGGAGCCTTGATGGCTGCAATGGCTGGTGCCACGGGGCGCTGCTGCTGCTGCTGTTGCTGCGGGGGCAGGTTGGACCCCCACACCCTGGGGCCACTTTTTCCCCCCGGCCCCCGGGGAATTGGTGACGCTGCATGTTTTGACGCAGGGCGTGGTGCCAACGTTAGCCCCCTTTGGCCACGCTTATTTTCCTGTTACAGATTCAATATACCCTTTTCGGTTCCCCCGGGTGTCTTAGCAAAAAAAACTGCCCCACCCCCCAAGTATGGGAAATTTTTCCCGCAAACGCTCCGCACTGGGGTGACATTTCGCCCCCGTTGCCTCCTGACCCCTTGTCCCCTTATTTTCTTTGACCGCAAAACGGGTTTTTTCCCCCGGGGGGCCGCTTGGCTCCCGCCCTCTCACTGCTGCTTTCCTGCGGCCCTCAGGGCCCAAACACGACCCACTTGCGGCTGCGCTGCTGCCTGAGGGCGCAAGCTGACGCCCTTTCTTCCCTGACGATGATAAAGGGATTCCCCCTCCCCCGGCTCCCAAGGGGGGTCGGCAAACATATCTTCATTTGTGTTTTCATCTTTCACTGCTGTCCTCATAAACCGGTCTTGGTACCCCAAGGCTGACCTCTCAAACATGACCCCCCCATTCCCTCCCCAAACATCTAAAATTTTGGCCCCCCACTGCAGCGCAGGGGATATTGGGGCCCCCTTTCTTCGCTGCCAAAATAGCTGCTGACTGCCCTCCTCCAAAATTTTTCAAACCTCGTATATGTGGCGCTGAGCCCAGACCACATAGTAGAGCTCTGGGTGAGGGAACCCAATGGGACAGAGGCGGGTTGAGGGCAGTGAGGGCCGCTGAGGCCCCTCCCGGGCCAAAGCCAACTAAGGGTTTGGGGGCTGCGGTTTCCCCACCGAACCCCCCCCCCTTTTTGGGTTGGGGGGGTTTTTTTCCCCGAAAAGGGCCCCGCCCGGGAAAGGGAAAAGGGGTGACCTAGTCAAACCCAAAGAAGAAAACCCTTTTTGGGTTTTGAAAAACACGGGCCCCCTAGATGACAGCGGGGGAGTTTTTTGGCCCCCACCGAGTGACCCCCGCTGCGACGTCCCCTTGCCCGTGCTGCAACCTGGGCCCGTTCCCGGAATGTTTGGGCCACTGCCACTCGGGAGGGGGCAGAGCCTGCAAATTCTCGGGCTGACCCCTACTGTTTGTTTTGAAAATTACAGGGCCCCTGTTTATGTTTATATCTGTAAAATGGGTTTAAAAAAAACACCCGTTTTTGACTCCAAATGAACCCAGTAACAAGCTTGGGTAAACCCCCGGATAAAAAAATTTCGCCCCAAATGGCCAGGAAAAATTTACTTGTATGTGTCGTTTTAAAAAACTTGGGGTTTTTTTACTAAAATGTAAAAACACAAACAGGGTTTTAAATTTAAATTTTGGGGCATGAATAAGGCTACGGGAAAAATGTATATATTTTTTGGGGTTGAAAAAAAACGGTTTATTTTTGTCAGCACCCCACAAAAAAACGCTTAATTAACCCCTGGAGTAAATTGGCCAAAGAATTTTAGGCCGCACAAAATAGTAGCTTTTTTACGGGGTTAAAAATTGCGTGTTTTCCCACGCCACACAACAAGAGATAAAAAGTTTTAAATTTAAATTTTCTTGTGGGAAATTTGGTACCAAAAGGAAAAAAATTTTTATATTTTTTGGGGTTTTAAAAAGACGGGGTTTTTTTTTTTTTCAGCACACCAGCAAAAAAACGCTTAATTAACCCCGGGATGTAAATTTCGCCAAAGAATTGAGGGCCCCAAAAAAGGGAGCTTTGTACGTGTTTAAAAATTGCGGTTTTCTATGCCACAAACAAGAGAAAACAGTTGTAATTTCCCTTTTCTTGGATTTAGGCTACAGAAAAATTTATAAAATTTTGGTTGAAAAGACGGTTTCTTGGGGGCAGCACACCACAAAACCCCAAAGCTTAATTTAAAAAACCCCCCGGGTGTAAATTGCGCCAAAGAAATTTAAACCCCCCAAAATAGTAGCTTTGTTGCATGTTACAATTGCTTTTTTTCTATGCCACACAACAAGAGGGTACAGTTGTAATTTTAAAACCTTTTGGCTTGTAAATTGGGCCCAAACAGGAAAAATTTTTATATTTTGGCGTTGAAAAAGAGGTTTATTTTTTGTCAGCACCCCACCAAAACAACGCTTAATTAACCCCGGGATGAAAATTGCCCCCAAGAATTGGCTGCACGAACTAGTAGCTTTGTAGCGTGTTACAATTGCATGTTTTTTTTAATGCCACCAAAAAGAGATACATTTTAAAATTTAACATTTGTTTGGGAATTAGGTACGGGGAAAAAATTTGTATATTTTTTTGGGTTGTAAAAAAAAAAAAAAACGGTTTTTTTTTGTCAGCCACACCACCCAAAACAACGTTTAAATTTAAAAACCCCTGGATGTAAATTGCCCCAAAAAGAAGTTGAGCCGCAAAAACTAGTAGCTTTTTTAGCGTATTACAATTGCATGTTTTCTACGCCACACAAAAAGGGAGAAAACAGTTGTTTAATTAACCTTTGCTTTTTGTTTGGGTTTTCAGGAAAAATTTATATTTTTTGGGGTTTTAAAAAAAACGGTTTATTTTTGTCAGCACACCAGAAAAAACAAGCTTAAAAAAACCCCGGGAATGTAAATTGCCCCAAAGAATTGAGCTCCCAAAAAAAATAGAAAGCTTTTTTGCGTTTTACAATTCCAGGGTTTTCTAGCCAACAACAAAAAATTACATTTTGTAAAAACCCTTTGCTTGTGATTTAGGCTAAGGAAAAATTTATATATTTTGGCGTTGAAAAAGACGGTTTATTTTTGTCACCCAACCAGCAAAAACAAGTTTAAAATTAAAACCCCGGGGATGAAAATTGCCCCCAAAAAATTTTGGGGCCCGCACAAACTAGTCCCTTTTTTGCGAAATTTCAATTGCATGTTTTTTACGCCAAAAAACAAGAGTTTACAGTTGAAATTTAAAACTTTTCCCTTGGGGAATTAGGTACAGGAAAAATGTTTAATTTTTGGCTTTTGAAAAAAGACATTTTTAATTTTTGTCGGGCACCCCAGCAAAAAAAACGCTTTTTTTAAACCCCGGGAAAGAAAATTTGGGCCCCAAAAGAATTGACCCCACAAATTTATAGCTTTTTTGGTTTGTTACAATTGCGTGTTTTCAAACCCCAAAAACCCATGAGATAAGTTGAAATTTTACCTTTGCTTGTGAATTAGGTTTAAAAGGAAAAAAATTTTATATATTTTGGCATTAAAAAAGCGGTTTTTTTTGTCAGCCACCAGCAAAACAAGGGTTTAAATTTAAACCCCCTGGATGTAAATTGCCCCAAAAGAATTGGGCCGCACAAATAGTAGCTTTGTAGCGTTTTCCAATTGATTTTTTTCTACCCCCACACAACAAGAGATACAGTTTTTAAAATTAAACCTTTGCTTGTGATTTAGGCCCAGGAAAAATTTATTATTTTGGCGTTGAAAAAGCGGTTTCTTGGGGTCAGCACCCCAGCAAAAAAACGTTTAAATTAACCCCTGGATGTAAATTGCGCAATAAAATTTTTTTTAAGCGGGCCAAAAATGAAGTGGTATTTTGTATTGAAAAAACGCGTTTCTTTAAAGGGTTACAAGGGGGAAACTGGTTTTTGGGATCCCACTTGGATATTGAATATAGGGGGCAGCTGCAGTGGAGGGCAACTGGAATTTCAGATCCAAAACCCCAAAAAATTAGAAATAGAACTTTAAGAGAAAAGTCTCTGAAAACAAGCTGAGACACCCCAAAAAATCGCTATATGGGGGGGCGGGGCCTGGAGGCATTTGAAACCCTAGCCCACATCCCCGGGTGAGTCCTCTAAAGCCATTTCCAAAATCTCTCAAAAAGCCCCCCCAAATATCCAGTTTTTTGGAAACCCCCCGCCTGCCCTCTCTGATTAGGGAAGAAAAAAATGGGGCAAAAAGAGCCCAATCTACAATAAAAAAATCCTCCAGAGATTACCAGATTTTTTCTTCAGAGGCCTGCTGCAGTTTAAACCCCAAGCTTCCTCCTCTCCCGCAACTAAAACATGTCATGAGGCAAGCAAGAGCAACAGCATATAAGGGACTCTTTTTTGGGGACATTTGAAGTGCACATACCTTTTCCACGGCTTTGGGAGTTGCCCATATCCAGGGTCCACACCTTTAAACTGACGGGTCAGTGTTTTTTATTAAGCCCTATGTGGAAAATCTCACCCTTTACTCTGCTGCCTGCAAAAAACTGAGTTTTATTGATCTGCAAGGGGACAAGCACAGGTGGGAATAAGTTTGGGGGCATAAAAGGTTTTGATTCCCCGGGTCATCTATCCCCACTGGGGGCTGCCCATACCGGGCCCCCTTTTTGAAAAACATCAGAGTGCACCTAAACAGTCATAACTGCAGTGCAGAGAGGCCCCAGTGTTTTTAAACAGACCTGACAGTCTTGTCAGGCTCCGGGAAAATTTTGTCTATTTACAAAAGTGCCAGCTCTCCAGTAATACCCTTTTAAACTGTTACTGTATTCCCCAAAAAACCACAGTGGTTTCCTATAACTCTAGGGACTTCTAGCATACTTTTAAACCCACCTGCCTGAAGTTTAAACCCCCTCTTAAAAAAAGTCTCCATCAACGGGGTTTGAATTCGGGACACTGTTTGCTTATTAGAAAATTTTAAAAGGAAATCTGTCAGCTGGTTTCCTGTATTATGAAGTTGTTGTTTTTTTTCATTTGGGAAAAAAAGGGGAAAGTATTCTGCACTCCTCAGAGGGTATTGCTTTTTTTACTTCAAAACCTGTTTTAAAATTTGAACTGTGTTTGGAATACCCTTATCTATCCCGTGCTCCCTCTTTTAACTTTTCCCCGGGGACTTTAACTGATTTTCACAACAAAACCCTATCCCCTTTCTACCCCAGTGCAAACTCTTTTCCCCTCAGTGCAAACCCCCCAAACTGCAAAAAACATTTAGGGACTCTTTTAAAGCAACTGTAAAATTTTCCTCCGTACCCACAGAAAAAGCTGAAATTGTTCCCCTTTTCTGAGTTGTCCCCTTTAAAATTTCTATTTAAACCCCCTAAAAAATCCAACAAGGGTTGACGGCACTTCATTTATTTACCATTCTACCGATATCAAAAACCTTTTTGGCGAAACATTTTCAAAAGATCGTTTATTACAAAAAAGGGAATAATTATGGGGGCCCAAAAATAAGAAAAACCCAAAGAAAAAACCCCCCCCAAAATTCCTAAATTTTTTACTTTTCATCTCCCCGAAAAACCCAACCACTACTAAAAGAGGTTACAATTTTCCATACCCTCGGTCCTGTTCCTCCAGGGCGGAATCTGTAGTTTATCGAACGAAAGGGCCCCTCTTGAGGCAACCCCCAAACCCAATTTAATACGTTGCAGCAGCTTTCTTTTCCCTTCCGACCACACTCCACTCTGAATTTTGAAGCAAATGATGTCTGAAATTTAAAACAGGATTTTCCCCCCTTTTGAAAACAAAAACCCAGACCATTTTAAAATCAAAAATGGCAGAATTTGCAAACCCCCATAAAAACCCTTAATAGATGCAAATTTGTGCTCTAGAGGAGGAGGTTTTAAAACGTCTCCCCAACCCAAAGTCTTGGACCTTGAAAGATAAAGGGGCTTTAAAAACGTGGGGAATTCGAGGTATTCCTAAAACGTTACCCTGATAAATTTTAAATTTGCTTACCTAAAACCCTTTCATGGAATTCACCCTTCCCACAGCACTAAACAAGTTTCTCAAAATTGACGGATCCCCCAGAATCCCCAACCCGAGGAATTTACCTCATAAAGCCCCAAAGGGGAAACACAATAGCCCCGCACCATTTTTATAATTTTAAAAGGAAAGACTTCCTTCGTGCGCCCCGGGCAAAGGGGGAGCCCCTCCCAAAAGCGCTTTAAAAGCTTATTTAAATTTTTCCCCTGACCTGTTTGGTCTACGATGTTTGAGGCGGAAAAAACATTTCCCAACCCCTTCACAAATTCTTCGGGGACAAGGAGTTTGTTTATAAAAGGGGTTTTCCGGTAAAAACTTATAACCCTTTTTGAGGGGGCCACTAAATTTAATTTCTCCCAATTCCCCCGGAAGAAGTTTGTGCTATTCAAAGGGAAGTGGAAAAACCTGGTTTTTGGGCCCCATGTGACCCCCAAGGGCCCCAGCCCCAAAAAAAATTCCTTTCACTAAAGAGTGATCAACCTCTTTTGGCCCTGTTTAAAACATCCAGACTTCGTTTCAAAAACCCGGGCAGACTGCCCTCTTTCAGTTTTTCCTTTACACCCTTAATTCCTTTTAAACTCAAAATTTATGATGGCGAGGTGCTCCGCTTTTTTTTGTTTTTCACGTTTTCTTTTTTTACAGGTTCCCCAAGGCAGGATCTTGTTCCTTTGTTTTTCCCTCCTGAAGGAAAAAAATTTCTTTTTGTAATGTTTGTTTTTAAAATTTCTCAAGTTTTTTCTGAAACTTTTTCTATAGTTTTTGGGTTGGTTTTTGGTTCTCACTGCTTCCCAAATTTTGTGGCATCTTTTGAGCGTTTTTCAGTTTTCCTTGAAAAATTATTGCGGCCCCCTTTAATTTTTTATATTCATTTTATTCTTTTTTTAAATTTTTGGACCTCAATGGGGAAAGGGTTTTTAAACTCCTCCTTAAAAGCGCTTTTTTGCTGTGGAGGATTTAAAAAAAATTTCCAAAACTGATTTTTATTTTTTTTACGGGAGAACATTTATTATCCCATGATGCACATAGTTGAAAAATGCAAAAATTTCCCTTTATCTTCCACTCACACGCCTCTAAAAAGAAAGGGGGTCGCCCTTTTTTGTTTAGAAATTTCAATTTTATTTAATTTACACCAAAAGATTTTTAGGGTCCCCGAAGGTTTATACATTATATTGATTTGTTAAAAATTTTTTTCCCAAACCTTAACTTTGGTTTAAAATATAAATTTGCCTTTAAAGAAAAAAAAAATTCCTTTTATCCGAAAAGGGCATCTCCACAGCTTAAAAAAAACGTTAGAAAAGGCGGAATTATTGTAAAGTGGTGTTTTCCCAAATTAGTGGAAAAAAAAAACCTTTGACCCCCTCTAGTTTGAGAGGGAAAATCTATATCTGGTTTTTTTACTCTTTTTTACTAGAGGAAAAGCTTCACGATATCGGGTTATTTGCATAAAACAGAAAGAGGACTAAACCCTTTTTTTTCCCCTCCTAAAAAAAGGTCCAAATCCCGTTTTTAGACTTTTTTATAAAATTTATAAAATTTTACTAAAAACAACTTCTCTCCTCTGAACCCTCGGATCCCAAATTTCCTGGGGTTTATCACGCACCCGTAGATATGATCCCTTTAGACTTCGTACCAAAACCCCAAAAAACCCCTCTAGGGGGCTAAACCAAATTTCCCTCAAAAATCCTGAAAATGTCAAATATTTAAAATTCCCAAATTTTAAAAATTATTTTTTACTTTAATATCCCACTGTTTTTCCTCCTTTAATGTTTGGTTTTTGCCCCTAAAGGCATTTATTTCATGGTAAACCTTAAATTTAAATAGCTAGTAGATCTAGAAAGAAATACCAATCCCTTTTCTAAAAAAACCCAATTTCTTAATATCAAAAACCCGGAGGCGGATTTTTAAAACTAATCCAAACGGCCGAACCTAAACAGAATAATTTTTGCTTTTCCTTTAAGGGGTTTAATTTTTCGTATTTTTTTTAAATTTTTCAAAAAATACGAATTTAATCTCGCTAAAATGAAAAAGGGAATTTTACACACAAAGGGGACAGACCCAAAAAAAACTAAGCCCGGGAAAAATTTTTAAAAGGGTTTAGCACGCAAATCTAGAATACCCCCTTTTTGACTTCCTTCAGGTAATAAACTCATTAAACCACTTTGGAAATTGGGTGAAAATTTGCCCCCCTCCCCCCCCCCCCCAATTTAACCCCCCCTCTCTATAAAACTTCAATCCCTCTGGAATATTTTCCCGCCCTCTAGACTGTGATATAAAATTTAAATTTTCCCCCAAACCTTCAAAATCTTTACCCGACTTCTTTCCCCCAAATCAAATTTTGAAAAACTAAACTTACCCAAAAAATCTTAGAGAGGGGTTTTAGCATGGCCATTCGTTTATAGCAAAAAAGGGAAAAAAGCCCTGGACCTGATGGAAAATTAACAAAGAGTTTTTTATCGCTTGTTTTTTCAGAAATTCTTTTTCCCCATTAAGTTGACTTATGTAATGATATTTTCCAAATTCCCGTATCCCCCAAAAAAGCTTTTTAAATTAAACCCTTTTCACAAAAAATTTCCCCAAAAACCAAAGGGTTTAAAAATACTGACAAACTAAAAGAACTATTTGACCAATCTCATTATTGAAAAACGGGCAAATTTAAGGGTTTATGCAAAAAATTTTTGCTTCTGCCTTTTAAAACTTTTTTTTCCCCAAAAATTTTTACTTTAAAAATCCAAAAATAGATTTGGGCCAAAAAGGGCGCCAAAACCGAGATGCAACCGTCGTTTTCTGGACTTGGTAGAAATTAAGGAATTTGCAGGGGGGTAAAAAGGGCAACCCGAAAGTAGCTTTTTTTTTCATTGAAGCCCGAAAAAAACCCTTTCGGTAGGTAACGGCAAAAAATTAAAACGAAAAAATTGATCCCCAAAATTTGGGGTTTAAATGGTTATTTATTTGATGCAAACACAGCCCTTTATACCAAAAAACCTTTTTGGATCTTTTTTAAAAATTTGGGTTTCTTTTCCTCCCCTTTTGACCTTTTAAATTTAACGGCACCCGTCAAAAGGGGTCTCTTTAAAAACCCCGCTTTTAATTTTTGTTTTTGTGTCGGGGCCCCTGGTGAACATATTAAAAAAGTTTAAAAACCCAGGGTTTTTCTGGTCTCTAGTTAAAACCCGATAAACCCTAAAATAAGTCTTTATTTCCCGATTAAAATTTGTTTAAATTGGGGTTTTAAATCCACAAAACCTCAAAAATTTCCCAAAT
The DNA here is from genome assembly GCA_025379985.1 of Phyllomedusa bahiana. Classification (NCBI taxonomy): domain Eukaryota; kingdom Metazoa; phylum Chordata; class Amphibia; order Anura; family Hylidae; genus Phyllomedusa; species Phyllomedusa bahiana. The sequence continues at coordinate 17,877 of JAODAL010037760.1, forward strand.
TTTTTAAAAATCCCTCTCTAAAATTTTTTATGATATCTTTTACCAAAATAAACACCACAAAGTCATCTATTATTCTATAAATAATCCTAAATCTCAAAAATGCCAATTTTTAAAAACCTTTGAAAATTAAAACTTTGCTGAAGATGAAGTCGATTTTTTTAAAGGGATTAAAGTCCCCTTCTTCCCCTACCCGTCAATTGATTTGAATTTTTAATTCCCTTTTGTTGATTTAGAAGTCGAAATCAAAACGGTTAGCAACCCCCTTAAACCCATCTTGGATAGCAAGAATTCAGGGGGTTTTTTAAAATTTTTATTTGCTTTCCCCCAAATACATTATTTCATTGCAAAAGCAAATTCCCTATCTTTTTTAAACCCAAACCCCAATGAAACCCTTTAAAATTTTAAAAAAGCCCTTTTTTCTAAACCCTTTTTTTGGGGTGGGGAAAAAAAACCCCGAGTCAAAAGAGACCTCTTGTTCCTCAGCAATAAGGATGGGGGAATAGCAGCCCCAAATTTTCTTGCTTACCAAAAAGTGGCTATTTTTTCTTGAAGCAAACCTTTCCTTTATTGGGGCCAAAATTTATTCCCAACATGTGGTTTTCAAATAGAAACTAATTCATTTATCACCCATCCCCTAGAGTAACCCTTTTAAAAACCCCCAATTACTTGGTGCCCTTTGCCAACCTCTTCCCCTTAGGTAAAAACAGATTACTTAAAAATTTGGTTAAATTAATTCCCTACCTTTAAAAAATTGGATCATCCTTCGTAAGGGGGATATATCCTTAAATCTTTTAAAAAAGCTGGAATGTACCCTTAAAATTTTAAATCATGGCAGAAGCAGGGGATCCCCCCCCAATTGACCAACTTCGAAAAAGGCCTTTCCCCATAAACAAAAACAATTTTTGGCCCAAAAAAGCCCACTCCCCAAATTTTGACTTTTGTTGAAATGGGGAAAAGGGGGTTATCCTCCCAATTTCTAAGGTTAAATGGACAAAAAGCACAAACCCTCTCTTCCTCTTTATCGAGATGAAAAAACCATAAAGAAAAAAAAAGATTTTAAAATCCCCCTAAGGTGGTAATTCCCCCCCCAAGGTTTGCTAAAGTGTTCCCCGGATTTCCCCAGATCAATGGTTTGGAAGAGGTTGCGGGGCAAAAAAGGCAACCCGCTAATGTCTGGTTGGGGGGGTCCCCGTCATTCCCAAAAATTTTTTGGGAAATTTAGTCTCTAATCTTCCTTTTAGAAATTTAAATAATCTTTTTTTACTTTGCTCCTGAACTTGCGGCTTTTAAGATTTTTTATTGGTTTTATTTGTTTTGAGGCTTTCCCCTCATCCTCCCCCACAATTCTTTTTCACATCTTATAGCAGCCAAAAACGCTATTGCATTCCAAAATTTGGGAAAAAAAATAGGCCCCCCCCTATTAAAATTTAGGTTATCAGAAGGGAATTTTTTCTCCCTTTTTGCCCGTGAAATGAAGTTAATTGACCCCCCTTATTTTTCTTTAATGAGAAAATCTTTTTGGAAATAAAATGGTTATTCCCTTTTAGTTTTTGTGTTTTCTAAATGTTTACAAAATAAATTTTTTTTGTTCTATTCATAACAGGATGTTTTTTATTATTATTATTTTTAAACAAAATGTTTTTTGTTTATGTTTCCGAATATCCAAAGATTGTTATTATTGGTTATTCAGTTACCTGTCCTTTTGGGGACAGAAAGTTCTTCTATGTTTTTATGATATCTTTCAGTTTGTATTATTTGTCAACTGCTCAATTCTTTAATAAAAGAATGTTTAAAGAAATCGCTATATAAAAATCAATTCTTCAGTAAGAGCTATCAGCCGCGGCAGCACCTTCCCTGATGAGCACAGTGAGAGGAGTGTGAGCTCCCGGCGTCGCGCCCGGACTTATATAGTGCGGTGACGTCACAGAAATCCCCCCGGTTCTTTGATTGGCTTCACCTCTGCAACATGTCATGTAGGCTATGCCCTTTTTCCCTCCAGAGTACTTTGCCCCATGTAACGCCATGTGCTCGCAGCCATTTTATCAATCAAAAACCACACTTCGTTCACCCGAAGTACCCCAAAGTTCGACTTCGTTCCGAACCGAAGTTTTCCTGAAATTCTAAACGAATTCCACTTCGTTAGAATCGATTCGCCCATCTCTAGTCACTACATCTCTCTTTGCTCTAGCAGTGGTCGGGCTTGTGTTATCACTCAATGCTGTGTCCTGGACTGGGCCTCAGAGGCAATTTTTGTGAAATTCCTTCACTAAATGATTGGCATGGATCGAGGAGGCAGGCTCCCATGTGCGCTCCTCTGGTCCATATCTTCCTCAATGTACAAGATATTGAAGTATATTTCTAACTTTTCGGGAATCCACTATATGCTAGATCCCCCTCTACCTGGATAGGAGGGGGAGATTCCTTACGAGGAATAATAGGCGGTATATACTTTTTGAACAGCAATTTGTGGAACACATTATGGATCTGGAAAGTTGGCTGGAGATGAAGACAAAAAGTGACTGTAGAATAGAGTATTGACCAATATATTTGGGAGCCAACTTATGAAAGAGAGCCTTAAGTCTCATATGGTTGACCTTGGGTTCCACAGGGGGTATACAGACATGCCCGACAGGAGGATGTAAATTCCCGCAGCTGGACTCTTTGAGCTACTGTCAGGGCTAGGCGGCACTTAGCTTGTAGGGAGCAACAGTCTGCAGCAGCTGTTTGCGACCCCACCCTGATAGACAGTCTGCTGGCAGCTCTGTGAGTGACAGAGGCCCAGCCACTCTGGACAGGGGGCATGTCGCACCAGCTAATGGGAGGACCTGGAGGCCGCTCCAATCAGCTGCAGGGGTGGTATCCGGAAATCCCATTTAAACCGCCTGCAGGCTGAGTGCGGCGCCTGTGATATTCTCCTGGTTGCCTTGCTACTTGTGCTTTATACTGTGTTTTGCTTATCCGTGTACCTGACTTCGGCTTGTTCTCCTGACTCTGTCTTGCATTCTGATTTTGTACCTCGCCCCCCGGTTTGGGGTTTGACCTGGGCTTGTTTACTTTTTTCCCCTTGGTTTAAATTTGTGGCTTGGCTTTTTCCCCGATTTGTTATTGCCCCGGGGACTTTTGGGCCCTTTCTTACCCCTTGACGGCCCCAGCACTCAAAGCAGAAAAGGGACTGTCTCCCAGTTGGCTTTTCTGCCGCCTAGGGCAGAAATGTAAAGTAGGGGGGGGGGGACATTGGGTTATTTTCCCAAAGTCGGGGGCTCGATGAAACCTCCCTTGGAGTAAAACATTTTTGCAGGACAAAAACCTTTAAATGCTCTACCCCCCCCCATGACAGCTCGGGTAGAGTGATGCGGGGCTTACCCAGCTAGCCCCAGGTTTCTGGGTTGCGGGTACAACAGCAAGAGATTTCCCCCAAAGTTAAGGGCCCCTCCCGCTACCCCCCCCTTTGTGGAACCCCCTATTCGTTCCCTAAGGTTTTCGGAAATTGGAAAGGGCCCCATTTTTGACGTTTAGGGGGAAGGATGTGTCTTTTATTTTAGGCCCGCCCCGAAACCTGGGGAATTTGAGGAGCAGAGAGGGGGAAAATTTTATGTCTTTAAAATTCAGGGGTCCCCCCCAGGGGTGGGCTTTTTCTTTTCCTCCAGTTTTCGCCAGAACTGTCTTTGTGGCCCATTTTTCCTTTGGGTTCTCTTTGGGCATATTTTTTTGATAAAACCCTGTTTGGGGTGTGGGGCCCAAAAAGCTGCTGACCCCTTTGAGACGGGGTTTTAAAAGGAAAGGGGGGAGGAGTTAAAAGCTCTGAATTTTGCCGCTGGTGTGTTCCATCGGGGGTGGAATTGGGGCCAAGCCCTTGATGCTTGGGGTTTTGATTAGGGTTAGCCGACCATGTAAAGGGAAAAATGTTTTGGCCTTTTCCCACCCCTGGTTTCCCTTTTGATGAGGCCCATGGCCCCTAGGCCCCTTGAACCCCCGGACGAAAGTTTTAGGGGGGAGAAGGGCGGGGAAAAAATTCCCTTCCCCGGCCGGGGTTTAGCCCCCTACAAAACCCCCTTGTTTCCGATATAAACTCAGAGGAGCCCGGGGGGGTGGGGGCTTCTTCGGCAACTGCTGCCAGCAAAACCGTTTGATTTGGGTCTCTGCGTCTGCAGGGGTTATGATTCTACTGTGGCGGGGGATGGATAAGGCATCAGGGAGCGGGGTCCAAAAGGAAGGGCCCGGCCGGGGGGAAAAAACTCCAGGGGCCTAGGTGAATTCGCAGGGAAAAGGGCCCTAGGGGAAAAACCCAAAGGTAAATTTTTCCCTTTGTTTTCCAAAAAATTGCTGCTCCCCGTTTTTGGTTCATTCTTGTCTCTGCCGTTTTTTGGGGCTTTTGTGGATCTGGAAACAGCGTCCAAAAATTTTTTAGAGCGTTTTTGCCAAAAAAGTCTGGGTCTACCTTGGAGGCCTCTTCCTTTAAATTCCCCGCAGGGGGGTGGCTATTGACTCTACTTTCCCCTGGCCTTGGGGGGACGAAATTTTTAAAATTGTACTCCCCGAGCTCGAGATGTTGGGTGGGAAACCCTAAATCTGGGAAAAATGTACTCTATTTATCATGGAGGGAAGCCCAAAATGAGTGGTGTTTTTGGGGGCTTTCCCCCGGCTTTAAATCATAACCCAGTGTTTGACTGGGAAAATTTAGGTGAATTAATGAAGGGGGGGGGGCATCTGTGTTTTTAAAAAAGATTTTCTCCCGTTACTAGGCAATACAGAGGTGGAGCGATTCCTGTATTTATTCAAGATTTTCTGAGGTATTTTCTCAGAAACAGTCGGAGATTCTCCCCCCTCATAATTTTTTACACTTCCCCATTGACCTTTTCCCCCGGGAGGAGGGTTTCCCAAAGGGAGGATTAAAATCTGTTAGGCCCCGGGGCAGTGTTGAGCGATTATTATCAACAAAGTTGAAATCGGCCTTTTTTTTTTTGTTGTCGAAATTTTTGATCATGCCTAATTTAGATTAAAAATCTGGCATCACTATTAAGTCCCCCAAAATTTCGGCGCTTCCTGTCATTTGGCAGCCAGCAAAATTACTTACAGAATAGAGCAGGGTGAGATGTGTGTGCGACTTCATGTGGGAGTGTTTTTTGCGATGGCGGGAAAAATCACAGCCCTCTTTTTAATAGAACACCCCTTTCCCTTTTCAGCCTCATGTCTCTAGGTCTAGAGCAGTGGGGACGTGCGCTCTGTTTGTGTCCAACCAGCTCAGCAAAATTAATCTATTTTTCACAGAGAAAGCTCTACTTTTAGCTGGACCTTTAAAAACTTATTTTAGATTAGAGATTGGAAGATTTTTGTATTGGGAAAGAGAATTTTTAAAGGAGATCCCCGCTGTAAAGTCCCGGGGGGAGCGGGGGGGGCCCCCCACAGGCGAACACAGACAAGCTCTACAAAAATACTGGAAAATTCACCAGACTTGTGTAGACTTGACTGCAATAGCTTTTTATTAACAGTTTTCTATGAAATATTTCCTGGATTTTGGGGCACCCGAATTTTATATTGGATAGACTTTTTTTCTAGTAACTGAGGTCTTTTTGTTAGGTGCAAAAAAATCCACTTTAATTATCAGTATACATTTTGAAGGGTTCATTTTTTAATTTTTTCCCCCCCTTCCACCTTTGTTGTTATTACCCTTTCTTAAATTGAATCCAGCAATTTTTTTAGTCAGCACAGGTTGATAGGTGCCAAAAATACTTTGTATTATCCGAATAAATTTCAGATACGTGTTTTTTTACTTTGGGCACTCAGCTTTTTTCATTGAGGCACCTTGCACTTAAATGGAATACGCAATTTTTTTAGTCCCACAGGTGAATTGAAAAGGGGCCAAAAATACCTTTTTTTATCCGAAAAATTACGATACTGTTTTTTGCATTTTGCCCCGTCCCAATTTGTTGATTAAACCCCTGAGTTTTTAAATTTTAATCCAGCCAATTGTTTAGTTACCACAGGGAAATTGATAGTGCCAAAAAATACCTTTTATTATCCGAATACATTTCAATCTTTTTTTTGACTTTGGCGCACTACACTTTGTTCATTGAGGCACCTTTGCATTAAATGTGAAAACTGAATTTTTTAGTCACCACAGGTGAATTGAAAGGTCCAAAAATCCTTTTATTTCGAATAAAAATTTTGATTTCGTGTTTTTTTGACTTTGGGCACACAGCTTTGTTCTTAGGCACCCTTTCATTTTAAAGTGAATACAGCAATTTTTTATCACCACAGGGGAATTGATGGTGCCAAAAATACCTTTTATTATCCCCAAACATTTCAATACTGTTTTTCACTTTGGCGCAGGGCCCGCTTTTTGTAGATCTACTTTGCAGTTAAATTTGAAAAAGCAATTTTGTAGTCCCACAGGTGAATTTGGGTGGTGCCAAAAAAAACCCTTTTATTACCAAATACATTTCAGATACGTGTTTTTTTCACTTTGGGGCCCGGCCAGCTTTGTGATAGACTACTTTGCAGTTATATTTTATCCCCGCAATTTTGTTTTTATTTTAGGGGTTTGAGAATAGCTGTGATTTGCCGTCTTTTAATAAGAACTTTCCAAAACCTTTCCCTACCTTTTCCCAAAATTTGGGATATTTCGAACAGGAGCGAAAAAATTTAGGTGGTAAGGAGCAAAGGGGGGATGGACATGGAGGGGAAAGACGAGAGAAGGGGCCCTTCCCGTGCTGCGACAAACGAATTCCGCGGATCGTTAGTTTCAGGACCGTCAGGCCTGTCATCGCTGGGTAGGGCCCCGTGAATCTCAGTAACGAACGCGTCACCAACTGTCCCCGTGGTTAAGTAACCGCATCCCGCGTTTACCCCCTGCCCCAGTACGGCCACAAATGTCGATCAGCATACCACCATCCGCCCCACATGAAGCCCCAAATTCAATGTGTACCCACCTGTGGATAACCATTTTTGAAAACCTCTTTGATGACAAAAAAGGGTTGGGGCAGAAGGGTGTTAAAAGATCAAGAGGCCCAAAGAGGATGATTTTTTCTCTCTGACGCCCGTTACTGAGCCATCAGAGGAGGAGAAGGAAGCTGGCAATAGCAAAAATCCCGGGGGGTCGGGAACGCCTTTCATCCCTCTTGCTTGTACCCGCAGCTCCTGGAGCCAATGTCAGGCCGAGAAGTCCCCCTTATTGATGATGTGATGGGGGACATTTCGGTCAACGTGGTCTTTTCAGAGAATTTGCTTGCGAGCGCTTCATCACTGGGCGGGGAGGAAGACGATGGGGGGTGTCGTACGGGTTCCGCCTCAAAAAAAGGGGGAGGGCGGGGGCGCAGAAAAATCCATGATATGATTCTGCCCGCCCGGGCAGCGCAAACCCTGCTCTCGTTATCGCCGTCAAAAAAAGGTCCAGGACCTTCAAAACCTGGGGCCCTTTATGAGCAAGCCCCTGATTCACCCCGCGAAGTCATATCCACCTTTGGGCCCTAAAGCATAAGTAAGGGAAGAACCTTTGGGGGGTTAACCACCACCAACATGTCGTCACATGCAGCGAAAGCATGAGTTGAAATGGAGGGAAAACTTGGCCCCAAAAAAAGGCCCCACCGACGCCCGGGGTCCAAACCACTTTCACACCCCCCGTCTCCGCCCCCTCCCCCTCCCCACCCCCAAGCTTTTCCCCAGTTTCTCATGTTCTCCCGAGCAGATAGGGACACCTCCCCTTCAGCCCCCCACCGTCGCCCCCAGTACCCCCAGCACACCCGAGAACCCATCCTCCCCTTCTCCTTTCCGCCCGTTTGACGACCTGCACGCGTACAGCGGCCATTAGCAGCCAGCCTTCTGTCTTCCAGGGTTTTGGGGCAGAAAAACACTTTAACCCAAACATCCCAAAACCAAAAGCCTGAATTCGGCATTTTCCCGGCTTTTTGGGCCCTTGGGAAAAGTTGCCTTTCCTCTGGGGGACACAGATGGGTTCCCCCACGTCATGGCCCCCGCTTGCCCCCAATACCAGATGCTGGGAGGGATTTCTTTGCCAGAAAAAGCCGTCCCTGCCCTGGCCAGCCACGTGTCACCCTAAAATTTCAAGCGCGTTTGTCTGCACTGTGGCCGGGAAAAGTGCATCTGACCACCGACACATGGACTAGTAATCACGGCCCAAAGGGCCCGTTATATCTCTGTGACAGCTCACTGGGTGAGCTTGGGTGGTTTGTCTCTGGGGTGACGGTGGCTCTCAGCTCGGCGCACGCTTTTCAAAAACCAGGGTTTGGTGCAGGGTTCTTTCACCCAAGGTCCCTGGTGGAAATCACGTGCCCAGAGAAACCCAGGCCGTGTTGAAATTAATCTGTCTTGGAGACCGTCCAACCACAGGTCAGAACTGTGGACGGCTCTCTGCAACGAGACCGAGCGCTGGCTGGTGCCAAGAAACTATGTGCCAGGCAAGTGGGGGCGATAACGGCGAAATCTGCCTGCCGCCCTTAAACCGGTAGGCTGGAGCACATCCCTTGCCTGGCACATGTCATGAACCTTGTCGTCCAGAACTTTCTAAAGAGCTACCCGGGTCTGGACTGCCTGCTGAGGAAGGCTCGAAGTCTAAGTTCGCACTTCCGCCGTTTGCACCCTGCTCCGTCCCGCCTGGCTGCGTTGCAGCGTCAGCTCGGCCTCCCCGTCAACCCTCTCATTGTTGACGTGGCAACACGCTGGAATTCCACCCTCCACATGCTCCAGCGATTGTGGCAGCAGCGCAATGCCAAATTACGCAGTACGAAGTGACACAGGGCCTGACAAGCACGGTGCGGACCTCGGGGTATTGAGCCACCGAGAGTGGAGGCAGGTGAAAGAGCTCTGCACCATCCTTGCCAGTCTTGAAAAAGCCACCAAAATGGCCCAGTGCGGACAATGCCCTTGTCAGCATGAGCATTGTGGTGATCTTAGTTCCGGAACAATCGTTGGACACTTGGAAACAGGTCCCGCCAGCGACGGAGGAGGAGACGGACACAGATGCGGACATGGAGCCTTTCTCTCCGTCAAATCCAAAAGGCCCGGTAGTTTCACAATTTCATCGGTCCTCATTAGGCAGTGGTTCGGGGTCCAGAGCTAGTGCAAGGTGGCGCATCAGCTCTCAGGGTGCATCATCTCAGGGAAGTCAGACTGTGTTGAAGCTGTGCCGGAGGCAGCAGAGGAGGAGGAGGAGGAGGTATTCCTAGACACCGACGTTACCGACGTCCCTGCCTTGGAAAGAGGTTGGTGCGAAGTTTAGGCGGGGGGGGCAGAGGAGGAAGATAAGTTTGCTAGTGCCCCCTCGACCCAGAGGCTTGGGAAATCAAGGCTCCATCTCTCACATGAGTGCTTGGATGCTCCATTTCCCCCAACTGATCCTCGCAATTTAAAGGCCATCAAAAGAACAACAGTTACTGGTGGCCACCCTCCTGGATCCCTGGTACAAAACAAAACTCAGCACTTTCCTTCCACCCACCCAAATAGAGAGTAAAATGCAGGAAATTGAGACCTTGCTGATTGATCAACTGGAGACATCTTGTTGTGTCTGCTTCAAAGTTCCCAAATTTTCACGGTGGAACAACATCAGCGACTTGACAGCAGTAGAGTGCCAAGTAGCCGTAACGGCAGCAGCAGGCAAGGTGGCAGAAGCCTAATGGGTGACCTCTGGCAATCTTTATTTACCACCTCACCAATGCATGCAATGCAGGGCACACATCCAACACACAGAGAAACCCGCTTAAGATCCATGGTGCACAACTATCTTCGTCTCAACACCAATGTTTTTGTATGTGTTCCGGACCCAATAGACTTCTGGGTATCCAAAATGGACGAATGGCCTGAGCTCGCTCGCCACGCCATAGAAGTGTTGTCCTTCCCAGCAGCCAGCGTCATATCTGAGCGGACCTTCAGCACAGCTGGAGGAGTCATTACAGACAAACGCATCCGGCTTTCCACAGATAATGTGGATCGTTTGACTTTCATGAAGATGAATCAGGCATGGATCTCTGAGGATGTTGTGGTCCCAATTGCCGAGGTCACCGATTAGTTGCTGGTCTACTTCACATTCCTCTTCAAACAGAAATGGTCCTCTTGAAAACGTTTTTTTAAAATGATCATTTCTTACTGCAATTTGTATTCTTTTTTCCCAACAGCTCATTTTGCTGGTTTTGCTGTGAGGAGACTGTAAAAGACAGCAAGGTTTCATGATAACACCATATTCCATTTACTTACTTTATCTTTAGAAGTTTTCGCATTGTCAATGGTTTTGAGGGCATGTTGCTGTGAGATACAGCTATAATTATGGTCCTTTGGAAACAGAAATGTGGCTTTTTTAAATGGCATTTCTCCCTCCCCAATTTTTTTAAAAGTGGCTGAGAGAAGTCATATTTATAATTTTTTTGGGGGGTCATGTTGCTGTGAATACAGCAACAATCATGGTCCTTTGGAACAGAAATGTGGCTTCTAAGTGGCATTTCTCCCTCACAATTTTTAATAGTGGCTGAGAAGTCATTTTTATAATTTTTTTGGGTCATGTTGCTTTGAAATGCAGCAATACTACAGGTCCTATTATAAAAAATGTTGTTTCTAACAGACATTTTTTCTTCACAATTGTCAAGAGTGGTTCAAGGGTGATGGTGCTGTCAGAAACAGGAATAGGGAGGACACTTTTTAATGGACACATATTGCAAAATGACTTTTTTTGCAAAATCTTTAACATAGCTATCAATCCCTGTATGAGACAACCCATTTAATACAATTAAAAATAGAGAAACAAAGACCCTGGTGGGATTCCATCCTATTTTAAAAATGTGTTTTTCTAGAATTAAACTACTAAAAACTTGCATGTACAAAATAGCTGTAAAAAAATTCCTCTGAATTGTACAAGGGGAGGTACAGGAAAACTTGACAGATATAGGTTATTCAGAGGACATGGAGTATGGAGCATGGACAGAAAAACAAAGTACAGAGACAATTTCCTCCAGCATGTTGAGTAAAATGAGAAAAAGAATGCCAAGAAAAAAGGGCACCTGGGTGGATCAGGAGCGTTAACCACCAGTATTTCCAAGTGAACCCTCAATTGGTCCGCACTCATATGGAGGGGCAAGCGCTACCCAGGACAAGGACAGTATATGTCCAGTGAAACTAAAATGGTATGTTGAAAGACTCCTTTTTCCGGCACTTTTTAATCTGGGGTCATGCAGGTTTGGGGCTCTGCTGTGGCCCAGGACAGGGCTAGTCTATGCCAGGAAACTAAAATGGTTGTTGAAAGACCCCTTTTTCCGGCACTGTTTAAATCTGGGGGTCATGCAGGTTTTGGGCTCATGCTGCATTCCAGGACAGGGATATTCAAGTTCCAGTTCAAGCAAAATGATGGTTCAAATCATACTGCCGTCTGGCACTTTTTAATTTGTGGGTCATGCGGGTTTAAAGGGCTCATGCTGTGGTTGCAAGCAGGGATAGTGAATGGTGTGTGATTTTTTTTTCTGTGGCTTTTATAACCTAAGTGTGTTGCCTAAGATGTAGCACGTATCCATTTGACTGTTGTGGATGTTAATTCCAGGTTCTCCAGCCCTGTTTGGGTGTAAGAATGAAGGTGTTGTTGCTCTCCCATAGACTTTAATGGTCATCGGCGATCATCTATCATCGACCATCGAATATCTTGTCGATGATGGTCGACTATCGACCATCGACCGATGTCGATGGCCAACGTAATCGCTCAACACTAGTCCTGAGAGAATAACCATGCATTACATTGCAGAAAGCCTTCAGAAAGGGCATATCCGACCTTCTGTATCTCCTATGGGTCCAGGGTTTTTCTTTGTAGGAAAAAAGGATGGAGGACTCCGTCCATGCATTGACTACCGTGAATTAAAGAAGATAACGGTAAAAAAAAACAATATCCCTTACCCTTGATTCCTGATCTGTTTAATCAGATCCAGGGGATTAAGTGGTTTTCCAAACTGGACTTGAGAGGTGCCTATAACCTCATCCGTATCCGTGAAGGGGATGAGTGGAAAACCGCGTTAACACTCCTGAGGGTCATTTTGAATATCTGGTTATGTCTTTTGGGTTGTGTAATGCACCCATGGTGTTCCAGAACCTGGTTAATGATGTTTTCTGGGAACTTATTGGTTGTTGTATGGTTGTTTATCTGGATGACATTTTAATCTACTCAGAAGATTGGTCATCACATGTTAAACATGTACGACAGGTATTGCAAATCTGGAAGTAAAATAGGTTGTTTGTCAAGCTTGAGAAATGTGTTTTTGAGGTATAGGGGGTTCCTTTACTTGGGTATATCCTGACTCCTAACTCATTTCGCATGGCCACTGTAAAATTCAGGCTTTTTTCGACTGGGTTCGCCCTTCGTCCTTGTAGACCCTACAGCGATTCTTAGGGTTTGTTAATTATTATCGTAAATTTATTAGTAATTTTTCTGTCTTAGTTCGGCCGTTGACTGATACGACTAAGAAGGGGGGTGAAGTTCAGTAATTGGCAACCAGAGGCCATAGAAGCATTTGAGAAACTTAAGCAGTGTTTTGTATCAGCTCCTGTGTTGATTCAAGCAGATCATAGTAAACCCTTTGTTGTTGAGGTTGATCCTTTTGAGTATAGTGCAGGGGCGGTCTTGTCTCAGGGGTCTGCTACTATGACTAACCTTCGCCCTTGTGCATTCTTTACGCGTAAATTTTCCTCAGTGGAAAGGAATTATGACGTTGGGAATCGGGAGTTGTTGGCTATTAAGTGGGCCTTCTAGGAATGACGCCACTTCCTCAAAGGTGCCCAGCTTCAAGTCACTGTTCTTACTGATCATAAGAACCTCACCTTTTTAGAGAATGCTAAAAGGTTGAATCCACGTCAGGCACATTGGGCATTATTTTTTACGCGCTTCAATTTTGTTGTTACTTACAGACCAGGTTCTAAAAATGTAAAAGCTGATGCGCTATCTAGAAGTTTCTGTGCCAGCCACGCATCCCAGGATGTCTCAGCTATTTCCCCTGATTTGGCCACTGAGATTAAGACCCATCAGCATATGATTTCTGCTGATTGTCCTGTTTCAAAGGTCTTTGTCCTCACTCAGTTCTGGCTACAATTATTAAAATAATTTCATGACTCTGTTTTATCTGGACATCCTGGAGTGTCTGACACAAAAAGGCTGATTTCTCATATTTACTGGTGGCCTTTGTTGTCTCGTGATGTTGAGGCCTATGTGGCATCTTGTGAAGTCTTCGCTTGGGCAAAGGTTCCCAGAACTCGCCCTCCTGGTGACCTTTGCCCGCTACCTGAACCTGAACGTCCATGGACCCAGGTACAGACCTTCCTCCTTCAGAGGGCAAAACTGTTATTTGGGTGGTAGTGGACCGTTTCAGTAAAATGTGCCATCTTGTTCCATTAAGGGGGTTGCCGCCATCCAAAAAACTTGCTGAACTCTTTATCAAACACATTGTCAAACTGCATGTTTTACCGGAAAATATTGTTTCGGACAGAGGGGTTCCGTTTGTTTCTCGATTTTGGAGAGCCCTTTGCAAGGCTATGGGTATCACCCTGACCTTCTCTTCTGCCTTCCACCCAGAGACTAATGGGGAGACAGAGAAAGGGGAAATCAAATTGGTAACACAAAAATTCCATTGTTATGTCTCTGATCTGCAGGCAGATTGGGTAAAGTACTTACCATTGACAGAGTTTGCCATTAACAATCAGGATAGTAGTTTGTCGGGGACCTCACCATTCTATTGCAACTATGGTTTTCACCCAAGGCATACGTCATTTTCCAGTGCTAAGTCTGATCGCAGTTGGGTGGATGTTATCATTAAAGATCTGTGCACAGTCTGGGCCCAAGTTCAGAAGAACTTGGTTCATACCAAGAATATCCAGAAGAAAAGTTCTGATAGATGGCGTCTTTGTTCTAGAGGGTTCGTTGTTGGGGATAAAGTATGGTTATCCACCCGAAACCTGCGTTTGAAAGTTCCCTCTGGTAAACTCGCGCCGCGTTAAAGTAGGCCCGTATGTGGTTCAGGAGGTGGTTAATCCAGTGACATATTGTCTCAAATTACCCTCTTGTCTCCGAATACACAACGGATTTCATAGCTCACTTCTTAAGAGGTATATCCAGCCTGTGATTCCGCCCTCTAGACCTCCTCCTCCAGTTGGTGTAGAGGAGGAGTTAGAATACGAGGTTTCCCGAATCTTGGATTCCCGTAAGGTCCATAGGTCACTACAATACCTGATCCACTGGAAGGGTTATGGTCCTGAGGAAAGATCATGGGTGCCGGCGAAATTTCCCTCCATGCGGATCAACTGGTTTAAAGGAATTCCATGAATCTTACCCAGACAAACCCAGACCAGGGAAGGGCCGGTGGCCCCTCCTAAAAGGGGGTACTGTCAGGGCTAGGCGGCGCTTAGCTTTTGGGGAGCAACAGTCTGCAGCAGCTGGTTTGCGACCCCACCCTAATAGACAGTCTGCTGGCAGCTCTGTGAGTGACAGAGACCCAGCCACTCTGGACAGGGGGCGTGTCGCACAAGCCAATGGGAGGACCCGGAGGCCGCTCCAATCAGCTGTAGGGGCGGTATCCGGGAATCCCATTTAAACCCCCTGCAGGCTGAGTGTGGCACCTGTGATATTCTCCTGGTTGCCTTGCTACTTGTGCTTTATATTGTGCTTTGCTTATCCGTGTACCAGACCTCTGCTTGTTTTCCTGACCCTGTCTTGCATTCTTATTTTGTACCTCGCTCCTGTTCGTGTTTGACCTCGGCTTGTTTACGTTTTCTCTCTGGTTTTGATTTGTGGCTTGGTGTTCCTGATTTGTTATTGACCCGGACTGTCTGACCTTTCTTCCTCCTGATGGCCCCAGCACTCTAGCAGCGCAGGGACTGTCGCCCAGTTGGCATCTGCCGCCTAGGGCAGCATGTCAGGTAGGCAAGGACAGTGGGCTGAGTTCCAGTCAGGGCTCACTGTACCTCCCTTGATGTGACAGCTAGATCCTAACCAGTTGCATCAGGCCATGATTCTGGTCCACTAATGCCTTCATTGGCTCCAGAGCAGAAGGGGAAAAAATATAGGCTAGTGATTCTCCAAGGGACGCTCTAGTCTCGCCCTGGCTTACCCTGCCTAAGCAGGACAACTGCCCGGAAAAGGGCAACCCCGCACTCAAACCTCTTCCTGATCTGTACCTAGTAAAACTTGTGCCAAACAGACAGAAGACAAAACGTACGACAAACAAGAAACAGACACCACAGATAACAAATAAAAAATAGTCGTACAGGCCAACGTCAAACCAGGAGAATACGAGGTACAAAGGACAGAGTGGGAGAGTAACCAGAATGAGTAGCCAAAATCTGAGAACCAGCAAAACAAGAGTATAGTAAACCAAACAGCTTGGACACAAAAGCAATCACCAGCAGAGATTTGCAGACAGGAAGCGGTTTAAAACCTCCGCCCCAGCCAGGGACTGGCACAAGTGCTTAACCCATTGAGGCCCAATCTGCACCCTGGCTGAGGATGCAACAAAATCTTTAAAGGGCCAGTAGCACAGTCCTGTCAGTTACTGACTTAGAAGCAGCCTTGTACCATCCTGTCAGGTCTGCAGATCATATTTATGTGTAATTACATCAAAGACAACAGAGATACTCAGCAGTTAATAGTGTGTTTTGGCAGTTTTTAGTTAGGGTAAGGATAAGGCCGTGTTCACACTGCTTATTTCCGACGGATTTGTGCGCCGTATTGAGCGCACAAATCCGCCGTGAACAAGGGGCCGGACGGGGGCGGGGCCGGAGCGCGGCGGGGGCGCCGCTCCCGGCCCCATAGACAATGCATTGTTTACGGCGCGTCCGCGCCGTAAATAATGTGCATGTCACTTTCTCCCCCCGCGGCGGATTTGCCGAGCGGGGAGGAGCGACGGAATCCACTGTTCTCTATGAGAGCAGTGGATTACCGTAATTGCTGCCGCGGATTGGCGCCGTACTGCAGCGCAAATCCGGCGCGCAGTACGGCGCCAATTCGCGGCAGAATAAGCCGTGTGAACGGGGCCTTAAGCTAAGAATGGGGTTAGGGTTATGATTGGGGACAATTTGTTTGTGTGCCAAAATTTAGTAAAGGCTGTCTCAAATTACTGATATTCTTGTTGAACTTAATTCTGAACTGAATTTGAAGCAACACTAGACACCGCCCTAATGGGTTTGACACCTTAATGCGTCATTAAAATACCTTGCCATTATCCCCCTTTTTCAGGTGCCATAGCTTTTCTAATGCTTCATTGAAATAGTGTAAAAAGCTGTTGTTGTTGTTGTTTTACATGGTGTATTTTGTAATTTACATTTCTAAGGGGCAGAAAGTTAAAAAAAAAACATTTCACAATGTTTTATGAGTGAAGGTTTTTACACAGTATAATAATTTAACTTTAATCTGCATATCACTATGATTGCAGCAATACTAAATATATAATATTTGCTTTAATCCTGTAAAAAAATAACTTTTCTTAAAACATTGCTGTGCATTATGATATTCTGAGACCCATTACTTGTTTATTGTTTCACCTATGAAACTTCATAATGGCATGTTATATGTAGGGTGAGCATTAGTTTTACTTGGTTTATTTTCTGGTGGGATATGTGACTTTTTATCATTTTTTTTTCTCTTTTTGGAATGAAGGTGACTAAAAGCAGAGTTTTTGAAGTTTTTTAAACTTTTTTACTTTTACGTATATGTAATTGCTTTTGCACTTGTACAATAACCTTCAACATAAATGCATTGCAGTGTATTGTGATTTCATTACTCTTTTATGGCAGCATTAATAGAAGCACTAATATTCAACCAAAAGGCCTTCACTTGGCAGTTGGCTGTCTTGTCAACTGCTTGGCGCTTCACATTTATGCTAGGGGTGTGATTGGAAGGCCACCACATGTAGCTGCTTATTTGCTTCAGTCAATATTGATCATGACATTTAAGTGGCTGAACGGCTGAGAATGGCATTATTGCTGATCTTGACCATTGCAGGTAGGAGTTAGTTATACAACACAGTCAGTACCTGCTGTGTATGTAAAAGGCTCAGCTCCAGATCATGTGACAGACCTCCAGCTCAGAATGATGGTGTATGTATAAGTCAAATGTCGGGGAGGGGATAACATTTAATGATTAGACAATATGCTGTAAGTTCTCATGCTGCCTATAGTGGTGATACAAGAAGACAAAAGGTGAAGACAATGAATCAGCAAATAATGCATTAGTCCATCAAGTCCAACCTATAACCCTACAGTGTTGATCCAGAGAAAGGCAAAGGTTATGTTACCACTCTGTTCTGCTTCTTGTCCAGCACCACTTTGGGTGCAATGTCACTTCTGTTCTGATGACACTTCCACTCCTAAATTTCCCTAATGTGACATCAGTTTAGAAGTGCCACAGAGCACATCAATGCTAGGTTGCAGTTATGGTTAAAGGTCGGGTTAGGGTCAAAGTGAAAAACATCAGAGAGTTCAGAATGTCCAGAATCTGATTTTTTTTTCACAAGTTTGGTTAAAAGTGTTGTAATGAACAGTGACAAGCTTGAGCAACACTAGCCACCAAGTCTCATTGTTCTTTGTCCCCCATTTATGCCGAAAAATCAAAATTATCAACCTACAGTCTCAATTTGTATTTAAAGTAAACCACAATATCCAGAAGAAATCCATGCAAACATATTGAGAACATACAAACTCCAAGTACTGATGATGTCTCTGGTTGTATTCTAACCCACAACTCTACAAGGCAAGTGTTTTAACCACAGAACCAGCATGCTGCCCAATACATGGAGAAATTATCTTTCCAAATAGTATGGCTAGCTACACCATTGGCATATTGTAGTTCTTATTCCATATGGCAGTTTAGCAAATAAAGTATAAAGTGTTCTGTAATTGATAGCACTTTAAAATAAATAATAATAATAATAATAATAATAATAATAATAATAATAATAATAATAATAAGTAATAATATTACCATAGCAATGTACAGAAAATTCTGCCAACCATATTCATATGTAAATTACATAATGTCTCCTTTACACATGTTCTTTAATGGGTTTTTTTGCAAGTAATTTTTTTTTAATGTACCAAAAAAAAAATGCAACAAACTGCCTGAAAAAAACAGCATACATGCATTTGTGCATGTGCATTTGGAAAAAGAAACAATTATATAAAAAATACACCTAAGTTGAAAAAAGAAATATTTGAATGTTTTATATTTTCCTACTGACTTCCAGCCAATATGTGACTTTTTTTGTTTTTAGCCTTTCTCAGCCCTCAAAACAACAACAACAAAAAATTGAAAAAAATGTGTGATTTATATGATAACACTCATGAAAATATGACAGGCAAATAGTAATCTCCATAAAATAGTGCCAGGCACACATCTTTGCCAATGCAATAGCTTAAAGTGGTTTTCTCACTACAAAGATCACATCTGTAATGATGGGAACAGTAAAAATAAACACTTTTGCTACTGGTTTGTACTACCTAAATCATTTAGCATAGCAGCTATGAGCTAATCTGTGAGTGTCAAGAACTAAATCTGAAGCCTGGGATCGGGTCACACCCCCCTTTGCTGTGATTGGCTGCCTGATATTTAGTTAAACCCTGGTCGGGACATGACCCCTCTGCAGGGCACACTCCCTGTGTTGTGATTGGCTGCCTGCATTCTTCTCTCTGAGCTGTGTGAAAACTAAACTGAAACTTTCTGTGCTGGCTGCTTACTGTATCTATGTTTCCATTGTCTTTCACTCCCTTCTTAGCTGTGTAATAAAGTCTGCCTGATCTCTGCTTCTCTCCCAGTGATAGCTATATGTGAAGGATCTAGGCATTTACTCTTTAGATACCAGATATAACAAATCCAGATAACACATCTATATAACTTATACAGTCTGTTCCGATCTATCTCCTGCCTGATAACAGAGGGGTGAGCAGAGTGCATTTCCCACATTTTTTTCATCATTTCAGGCTGTCTGTATAACAGTTTACAGTACTGGTTGCAAGGAGCTTGTGGAGGGAGGAGACAACTCTGCAGGCATGAGAACTTACCATTGAAGGAGGTCTGCAGAACTGTGATATCCTCTCCCTTCCACTGCTTACACAGAATGATAATGTCACCACTCTTCAGTAAGGGAAGTTATGCCCACTGGAAGGAGAGAAACGCCCCTGGATTTGAAGCTTTAAGAGAGAGAGAAAGCTGAAGATGCCTGCGAAATCCTGTACTGAGAAAACCCATTTAAAAGTTAGGATGCACAGCATGTATTAACAATAACAGAATTGTAGTGGGATCCTGCATCTGTGTTTTTTTCATTGCAAATTGCAAATTTGCAGTTCAGCATCGCCAAAACCATGTAGCTAATTGCAATCAGTGTTAACTGTTTTTGACCTGCACATTTTTGTGACCATTTAAAGAGCAATGTAAAAAAACGCAGTACTTATTATTAGTGTTGAGCGATTATTATCGACAAAGTTGAAATAGGCACAGTTTTTATGTTGATCGAAATTTTTAGATCATGCGATAATTTAGGTTAAAATCTGTGCATCATCTATTAAGATCGCGCCATTTTCGGCACTTCCTGTCATTTTGGCGGCCAGCAAATCAGCACACAGAATAGAACAGGGTGAGATGTGTTTGCGACGTCATGACTGGGATGTGTATGGTTGCGATTGGCTGGAAAAATCACATGACCTCGTTTTACATAGAACAGCCTTTCCTGTTCATGATCAGTGTCTCTCAGCGTCTCATAGCAGTAGGACGTGCGCTCTGCCTGTGTCCAAACAGCTCAGCGAAATTATTCTATTTCTTCACAGAGAAAGCTCTACTGTTAGCTGTGATCCTTACAACTTAGATCAGAGATTGGAAGATTTTATGTAGTTAGTTAGAGAATTTTAAAGGAACATCTACTGCTGTAAAGTCACAGGATGGAGCGGGAGGGGGGGAAGGGGAGGTCCCGCGGGCGAACACAGACAAGCTCTATAAAGAATACTGGATATAGTTCACCAAGACTTAGTGTAGATATTGCACTGCAATAGCTTTATTATTAACAGTTTTCTATTGAAATATTTCCTGGATATTGGGCAGCCTGAACTTATATTAGGATACACATCTTTACTAGTAACTGCAGGTCTTTTTGTTAGGTGCAAAACTCAACTTTTATTATCAGTATACATTTCAGATAGGTGTTCTTTTTCAATTTTGCCCATGTCCAGCTTTTGTTGATAGGGCCACCTTGCAGGTTAAATTAGAATCCAGCGCAATTTTGTAAGTCAGCACAGGTTGATAGTGCCAAAAATACCTTTTATTATCCTATACATTTCAGATACGTGGTGATATTCACTTTGGCGCAGTACAGCGTTTGTTCATTGAGGCACCTTGCCACTTAAATGTGAATACAGCAATTTTGTAGTCACCACAGTGAAATTTGAAAATGCCAAAAATACCTTTTATTATCCGAATACATTGCAGATACGTGTTTTTTTCACTTTGCGCAGGACTGTCAGGCTTTTTGTTGAAAGAGCTTACTTTGCAGTTAAATTTGAATACAGCAATTATGTAGTCACACAATGAAATTGTAATAGGTGCCAAAAAATACGCTTTTTATCATCCGAATACATTACAGATACGTGTTTTTTCACTTTGGCGCAGCCAGCTTTGTTGATTGAGCACCTTGCAGTTAAATGTGAATACAGCAATTTTGTAGTCACCACAGTGAATTGAAAGGTGCGCAAAATACCTTTTAATATCCGTAAACATTTCAGACAGGTGTTTTTTTTCACTTTTGGTCAGTCAAGCTTTGTTGATAGATCTACTTTGCAGTTTAAATTTGAATCCAGCAATTTTGTTTTGATTTGAGGGATTTGAGAATAGCCGTGATTTGCCGTCTTTAATAAGAGACTTTCCAAAACTCTTCCATACCTTCTCAAATTTTTATATTTCTGAACATGGAGCGAAATTCAGGTGGTAAGCGAGCAAAGAGGGGGTAGGACATGGAGGTAGAGGTACGAGAGAAGGTGCTCCTTCCAGTGCTGGCGACAACACGCATGCCAGCGATCGTCAGTTGCAGGACCGTCAGGCCTGTCATCGCTGGTCAGGGCCCTGTGAATCTCAGTAACGAACAGCGTCGGCAATCTGTCCTTCAGTGGTTAATGCAACCTGCATCCAGCAGTCTTACCTCCTCGTCCTCCCAGTCACGGCCACAAATGTCGTCATCAGCATCACCAGCATCCGTCCAACATGAAGCAGCCCAAATGTCAACTCGAGTACCCACCACTGTGGATAATCCATTTTCTGAAGACCTCTTTGATGACAAAATGCGGTTGGGGTCAGAAGGCATGTTAAAAGATCAAGAGGCCCAAGAGGATGATTTTCTCTGCTCTGACGTCCAGGTACTGATGCCATCAGAGGAGGAGAAGGAAGCCCGGCAATCGGCCAAATGCCCGGGCGGGCGGCAACGCCTTGCAGTCCCTCTTTCTTGTAGCCCGCAGCTCCTGGATGCAGAATTCAGACGACAAGTCACCTGTGTTTGATGATGATGATGAACGACATTGCGGATCCAACGTGGTCTTTTCAGCAGAATTTGCTTGCGAGTGCTTCATCACTGGACGAGGAGGAAGATGATGGGGTAGTGTCAGTACGGGTTCCGCCTCAAAAAGGGAGAGGGCGTCGCAGAAGTCCGCTAATATGATTCCGCCAGCCACGGTCAGCGCAAACCCCGCTCCTCGCTTATCGCCGTCAAAATGGTCCAGGACCTCTAAGCCTGGGCCTTCTTTGAGCAAGCCTCTGATTCACCCAGCGATGTCATATGCCGCCTTTGCCGTAAACGCATAAGTAGAGGCAAGAACCTTAGGGGGTTAACCACCACCAACATGTCTAGTCACATGCAGCGAATGCATGAGTTGAAATGGAGGCAACACTTGGCCAAAAAAGGCCAGACCGACGCCGGGCCTCCAACCACTGTCACACCCTCTGTCTCCGCCTCCTCCTTTCCCCCTGCCACCACCAAGCGTTCCTCAGCTGCCCATGTCTCTCAGAGTCATGATCATGATCAGCCTCCGCTTCAGCCTCCACCGTCGCCCGAGTACCACCAGCACCACCAAGACCCATCCTACCCCTTCTCCTTCCGCCAGTTTGACGACCTCACGCCTTTAAACGGCCATCCGA
>JAODAL010037761.1:0-40010 GCA_025379985.1 Phyllomedusa bahiana
CTACTATTTAACTCAAAAACTTGTCAAAACTGGGTCATGCAAAAGGACAATAATCCCAAGAGAACAAATGTACAATAGAATGGCTGAAAAAGAAAGGATTCAAGGTGTTGCAGTGGCCCAATCAAAGTCCGGAACTCAACCCAATTGAAATGCTGTAGCAGGATCTTAAAACGGTTGTCTTACTACATCGATTCATCTTACCTCAGTCCTGTTTTCTCATTTTCATTTTAGAATTCAGGAGCATGTTTACTGGCTATTACTGGCCTGTACTGACGCACTGCTTAGGACACCAGGTCTGTAGCTATAGCGACCAGCGCTGGCTGCCTATCAGGAGAGATAAAACAGGTCTGTAGCTATAGCGACCTGAGGAGCTGTTGCAGCCCATACAAGAAGGAATATCTAGGAATAGGTAGGACACTGTTAATGGACACATATTGCAAAGTGAATTATTTTTGCAAGATCTTTAACAGAAAAAGAAATCCTTGTAGTGAGAAAACCCCTTTAAGAGAGCTGTAAATAAACAAATGCCCACAACTGACAATGAACTAAAGCAACATTGTAAAGAAAAATCCAGAACCATGTGAGAGATTGATTAAATGAGACAGAAAACCATTATTTTATTTTTCAAGTTATTGCTGCTATAAGGTGGTTCTGCAAACTATTGATTCACAGGGGGTACTTTGTTTTATACACGTCTTTTCCATTTTGGTTTATTTTTTCTTACATAAGTAATGAAATAATAGAATCTGTTGTATATTGTTATTCATGTTATGTTGTATATATCTAGTTTTCTCACTGTCTATGGAGCACAATTTTGTTTTCATGTACAGACATTTAAAATCATAGAAGGAAAAAAGGATGAGCCTTTTAACTTTATCTTTAAACTTTTAAATAGCTAAAATACCAGTTCCCAGTTTAGCTTTTCCATACTAACCTCTTGCTGTCACAACCAGTTTTAACATCTATGACAGAGCCCACTTTTTAAATCTGCCGTATAATTTTATTTTGAATAACTTTTTAATGCTTTTTGCCTATTCATGTAATTTAGATATGTGGTATGATCTTCTCAATATTGTCCCCTGATTTTTTAATCAGATACAGAAGGAATCAGTTAGCATTCAGTGTTACCAGTATTATGTGCATGCAAGTGTATGCAAGGGTCAAGTAAAGCAAGAAGTTAAGCCAATAGCTACAGAGCAGGTAGTGACATCAGAAAAGTCTCAAATCAACCTATATCAAGCTTCAGTTTGCTTTTGATATAGTTTTACAGGATCAACCTACAATTTTGGAGTTATAGTTAGAGATGGGCGAATTTCTCAAAAATTCGATTCGGTCACTTCGCCGAATTTTCCGACAAAATTCTTTTCGTTCCGAATTACTTCGGCACGAATCGCGTTAAAAAGCAGCTATTTCCAGGCTGGGACAGAGCCTGCAGGGCTGTAGAAAAGTTGTGCCAATGCTTAAATATGCATAGGGGGCTTGGTTTTGGGCTTCATACAATGTTGTGTTTTAGTATGACACGCAGATGACTGCCGCCGCTCTTAGAATCGCTTCACTATAAAAATTCCCCGGGGACTTAAAGAGGCAAAACTGCCCAAAAAAATCAAGCGGGAATGTAGCCCCGATAAATTCATGCCAGCGAAAGCTGGAAAAAACAAGCTGAAGCTCAGGTGGCAACATTAGTGACAGAGTGTGGGGGTGACGGCGGCAGCCACAGCAGCATGAGGTCAGGCAGTGGCGCAATGACATTCGGGAGGGGGCAAAACACGAGGAAGCCACAGAGTGGCACAATCACCAGTGTGGAGGGCCGACAGCATCAGCATGAGGATAGGCAGTGGCACAATGACATTCTGGAGGCGGCAAAACAGTATTAGGCCACAGAATGGCACAATGAAAACAGTGTGGAGGGCACGAAAGCAGCAGCATGAGATCAGGCAGTGGGAGAAAAGACATTCTGGAGGCGGCAAAACAGTATTAGGCCACAGAGTGGGACAATGATACAGTGTGGGGGTCACGACAGCAGCAGCATGAGATTTAGGCAGTGGCACAATGACATTCTGGAGGCGGCCCAAAACAGTACCAGGCCGCAGAGTGGCACAATCAGACAGTGTGGAGGTCACGACAGCAGCAGCATGAGGTCAGACAGTGGCACAATGACACAGTGTGGATGTCACGGCAACAGCAACAGGGAGCAGCAGCATGAGGTCATAGAGTGGCACAATGACAGAGTGTGGAGGTGGGTGGGAATACCAGTCCTGGTAAAGATGGTGGTAGGCAGATGGAGAAAAATGTCAGCAGATGTGTGGCATCAGGCGGGTGGCGGCATCAGAATAGTGGCTGAGGGTGTTTAACCCAGACTAACGCCTAAGGCATTGGTGTGTGGAATTTCCCGGCCGATCCACGCCTGATTCATCTTGACAAAGGTCGTCGTTCCCACATTTCCCGTGGACAAGCGGGTTCTCCTTGGGGTAACGATGGCCCCCGCCAATGAACACCCCGCTCTGTTGCCCACTACTGGCCGGCAGGACAGCTTCTCCACTGCAAACTCGGCAGTTGCGGCCACACATCCAGTTTGGCTGCCCAGTAGTCCAGCGGATCTTCTAACTGGGGTGGCAGGGGTGCTGTCCAAGTAGGCCACAACCTGTTGGTTCGGGGACTGCTCCAGGCCC
Organism: Phyllomedusa bahiana; assembly: GCA_025379985.1. Taxonomy (NCBI): domain Eukaryota; kingdom Metazoa; phylum Chordata; class Amphibia; order Anura; family Hylidae; genus Phyllomedusa; species Phyllomedusa bahiana. Next base: position 2,670 of record JAODAL010037761.1, read on the forward strand.
TGCTGCTGCTGCTGCTGGCGACTCCCCTCCTCACTAGGCGGGTGAAGGAAACTGCTCATCAGTGACTCCAGACTTAGGTTACTGCTGATGGAGCTGGTACTGCTCCTACCCCCCCACCTTTCCCCAGCAGCCGCGGCAGTAGTACGTGAGCGCTGAGGAACCCCCGGTCAGACCTGTCAGAGGAGGGACGTTGCCGCACATAGGCAGCGGCCAACTGATTACGGTGGATTTCCCTATAGTATTTGAGTTTGTCTTCCCTCTCGGTAGCTGGGAAAAAGGCTCCCCATTTTGGACCGGGAGCGAGGGGGCCAATAGGGTGGAGAGCCAGAATCATCCCTCTGCCCGGGTGCTGCTATTCGGCTGTCACTAGCCCAGGCAAATAAGCATGCTGCGGGGCCCTCTGCACAAGGGGACTCCCCAGGGCTCCTGCTCCATTTCCAAATGTATACTGCCACGGTGCTTGGGGGTCATCTGCCGTCTTCCTCATCTCCATCCACCTCCTCCAGCTGCTCCTGTCCTCCTCTCTTGTCACCTGGGTAGAAAATCCACTCATTTCACCAGACAATGCTTCTGCTCCAATGTCCTCCTCCTCCTCCTCCATTTCAAATCCCCACCGGACTCATGTGGCCACGAGATGTAGTCGCCAGGTCTCCAGTCCCCTGCCCAGACAGATTTTTCAGCATCTTTTCCAGGACAAGAAACAGTGGAAAGATGTTATTCATACCATAATCCAGGGGACTGACAAATTAACGTGCTCCTCGAATGGCCTCAACAAACGGCAGGTGTCACGCATGAGTTGCCACTGGCTGACTCACAGTTACACAGGGGAGTTACTTCGTCTGCCTGGATCATCAAAAAATCGTTAATGGCCTTTCTCTGTTCATACAGTCGGTCCAACATGTGCAGGCTGGAATTTCCCCAAGCGGGGGGAAAACCCATCGCTATCGAGTGTTTTTGGGGGAGGCCATTCTGCCACTGCAATCGGGGAAAGGGTGTTCCTGGTTTTTTGTACGAATGGATAAAGTACATGCCCCAGTTTCCGGGCCTTTTTTCGAATTTTCTGAAGATCGGTGGAAGCCCTTCGGGAACCTTTTCAAAACCCAGATTAAAACACGTGGCCATGCAGGCGCTTTGGCCCATCCCTCCTCGGGGGGCCAGCGGGACACCATGTTCCCCCCTTTTTTCCGTAAACCTTTGGGTTCCCGATTTGCAGTTGGTGCGGGGGGAAACCCAAACTTCGTTTTCTTGCTGCAGACCGGAGCAGTTCCTCCCCTGTGTGACTTGGGTTCGCCGAGGAAAGCCAGGTGTAGAGCTGTGTGACACCCAGTGCCCTACCATTTTGGTAGAGGGGGCATACTTTTTGGGGGGCCCTGAGAGGGTGGTGGTGGGTGGAAGAGGAGGAGGCGGACATTAAAACCCCCTAGGGGGAAAAAAGTAAAAAAAATTGAAAAAGTGAAAAAAATTAAAAAAAAACTAAAAAAAACAAAAAAAACAAAAAACACGAAAAATAAAATAAAAAATAATACACCGCCCTTTTTCCCCTTTTAAAAAAGGGAACAACCCCCCCCCAAAAAAGGGATCAAAAAAAATAAAGTACCCATATTTTGGTTTATCGCCGCGTGCGTAAGGGACCTGCCCTTTTAAATTTTTGTCATTTTTAATTTAAACCCCTGTACGGTAAACCCCGTAAAAAAACTAAGAAAAAAAAACAACAAAGAATTAAGTTTAAATTGTTCATCCCGCACCACTTTAAAAAAAAAAAAAAAGCGATAAAAAATTTCCAAAGAAACCCCAAAATTTTGGGAACCAAATTTTAAAAAACGTCATTTTTTCTTTCCCGCAAAAAATAAACCCTTATACAGTTTCTGTAAGGAAAAAAAAAAAATGTATAGCTTTCAGAATTGGGCGATCATAAATATTGTTTTACACACTAAAAAAAAATTTTCTTTTTTTTTAAAGTGTTTTAAACCAAAAAAAAAACAATTTTAAATTTGGGTATCCCCATAATCATAGCGACCCAAAGTTTTAAAGCTAATTTTACCCGGGGAAAATGCCCCGGGGTTGAGCCCTTTTTAAAAAAAAAAATAAAAAACCCCTACTAGGATTGCATTTTTTTCTTCACCCTGGCCTCCAAAAAATGGTTTTTAAAAGCGATCAAAAAGCCTTGTCCCCAAAAAAATGATACAAAATAAAAACGTAAACTCATCTCACAAAAAAAAAAGCCCCTTTACACAGACCCAAAGCACAAAAAATTTAAATTTTAGGGTCTCGGGACTAGGGTTTGATGCAAAAATGTATTTATCTGGTTGAAAAAAAAAGTTTTTTTTATTGTAAAAAGCAGTAAAACATAAAAAAAATAAAAATTTGGGTATCAGTGTATCGTTTTGACCTGCTGAGTAAACTCCCCATGTCATATATCCCGAAACAGTAAACCCCCCAAATAAAAAAAAAAATTAAAAAACATTTACCAAGGGTTTGCTTTTATTTTTATTCAAAAACATACCCAAAAAAACCCTTAAAAAAAGGGGAACTGCATCATATGCACCCCATAATAGTCCAATAAAACTTAAACCTTCCCACAAAAAACAACCCCAATACACACTCTGCACACTCAAAAAAAAAAATTTTATGGCTGTCAGAATTAGGAAAAACCCTAAAAACGAAATTTTTTTATAGATGTATTTCAAACGGGTTAAAATAAAAAAAACCCGGGAAAAAACTAAAATAAAATCTAATCATTTTTTTTTTGTACCGCCCCCATAGAAAAGTTATCACACCCTTTTTAACATTTGCAGGGCGAATGTTTTTTTTAAAAAATTAAAACCCCAAAAAACAATGACCGAACTGCTTTTTTCCTCCCATTTTCTTTCCCAAATTTCAAAAAAAAAAACTATGGAACCCTGGCTTTTTTCCAAAATTTTCACAAAAACCCCCCTAGATGAAACCCTGTTGGGTGTTGAACCCCAAAAGGGGGCGACTTCGGGAAGGTTTCGCCTGTTCTCCTATTTTTGGGGGCTTTGAAAATGGGGAACAGGGCCCCCCCAAAAATTTTTCTTTCCCAAAAAAGCCAAATAGCGCCCCCTTTCCCAAAAACGCCCCCCCATGCCCCCAAAAACAGAGTTTACACCCACATGTAGGGTATTGCCAAAATTGGAAAAAATTTGGGTTTTTAACAAAGTTTTAGGGTTTTTTTTTTCCGGGACCCCTGTAAAATAAAAAAACTTTTTTTTTAAGCAAAAATTGCAGATTATTAAAAAAAATTTTTTTTTAATTTTCCCCAGCCTTATGCAAAAAAAAATTTTGGGTGAATAAAATGTGGAGTCTATTACTAAATTTGCCCCCCCTGGATATATTCTTAAAAGGGTGTATTTTTTCCAAATATGCGGTCTATTTGGGGGTGTTTATTTAAGTTTTAGCCCTTGGGGGTACCCCCCAAACCTGAAAGGGCCCCCCCAAATTAAAATCTATTGAAAATGAGACCCCCAGAGAAATTAGAAAGGGTTGCCCCTCCTTTTTTCGGGGGGCTTATGGGTGAGCCAAATAATGCACGGGCCACATAGGGGAAAAATTCTATAAAAACGGCAGCCCGGGGGGGAATTGTTATTTAAGTTGCTTTTCCCTTTATCACATTTAGGGATTCCAGTAAATATAAGGGTAAATATTGAAAATCGGCAAAAAAAATGAAATTTTGAAAATTTTACCTCCACTTTGCTTTAATTTCTTTTGAAATATTGAATGGTTTTTCAAACTTCCTTTAAATTTGGGTTGTAAAATTTGTTAAGGGGTTTGTTTTTCAGATGGCGTCACTTATGGGGGTACTAACATGCAGGGCCCCCCAAAAACCACTCAGAACTGGGTGATCCCTAAAAAAAAATTAAAATTTCAAATTTTCTTGGGAAAAAGGAGAAATTACTAATAAAATTTTTTAAGCCCTCTAATGTCGAAAAAAAAAAAAGACATTTAAAAAATGATGCCAACCCATAGTGGGGCATATGGTAGGGTGCTAGTTTTTTAAACTTTTTGTGGGGAAAAAATTTTCCCGTCTTGCACGCAGAAATTTTTCAAAATTTCAAAAACGCAAATTTTTTCCCCAAATTTTTATGAAATTTTGATATTTTTCACAAACAAAAGGGTTTTTAAAGGATAAAGATTTCCTTACTATCTTAAAGCACAATGGTCACGAGAAAACAATCTCTGAATCACATTTAATAGGGAAAAATGTCAAAAAAAATTTTTCTCACATAAATTTGGGCACATGTCAGATTTTCAAAAATAGGGCTGTGCCCGGAAGGTCAAAAAAAGGCCCGAGTCCTTTAAGGGGTTTAAAAGAATACAACAGGGAAATGGCTTAGTTTCCCCCTTGGATATTAATGTATATGCAGCTGCAATGGGGCGCCACGGATTTCGATCCAAAACCCCAAAAAAAATTTGGAAAAAAACATTAAGAAAAAAAGCTTGAAAACAAGCTGAGAAACCCCCCAAAAAATTTCTGTATAAAAATCATTTTTTCCGTAAAGCTATCAGGGCCCCGGCGCCCGTCCCTGATGAGCCCAGTGAGGGAGTTGACTCCCGGCGTGCGCCCGGGGGGGGCTTATATAGTGCGGGGAAAGTCACAGAAACCCCCCTGGTTTCTGATTGGGTTTCATCTCTGCACAAGTAATGTTGGGTATGCCCTTCTTCCCCCCCCAAAAAAAAAGTGCTTTTTCCCCATGTTGCGCCCCTGTGCTTTCAGCCTTTTTTTTCAATCAAAAGCACACTTCGTTTACCCGAAGTAAAACCCCAAAATTTTGACTTGTTCCCAACCGAAGTTTTCCTGAAAATTTTAAACGAATTCCCCTTCGTTAGAATCGATTCGCCCACTCCCAGTTATAGTGAAAAGAAATATTACGTGGGGGAATTTGGGGTTCGGGAAAAAGAACAGAAGGGGTGCCCAATTTTTAGAAAAAAATTGACAAAAAAAGTAAAAAACAAAAAAAATTAAAAAAAACCAAGCAAACCCCGATATTCGGAGCAATATTTTGCAGTAAAAACGGCTGTTTTTCCAATAAACATTTCCCCTAAATTTGGGTCTACTGAAGGGGGGAATAACCCCGATTTGAAGGGTTGGGAAAACAATATAAGCAGATGGAAAATATCCTTGTAAAATCCATATATTGGGGATTCCAAAAGTTAAAATAGGGACCCCCATACCCAAAAAAAAAGCTTACCCTGTTTTGGGACACAAAATCCCTTTTTAAAATGTGGGGTGTTGGGGGAGTACAGCCCCCCCTAAAAAAGGAAAAACACCATGTCAAAAGGGAAACCACATTTTTTCCAATGGACAAACAACCCGAGCTACTAAAAAATTCCAAAAATGAACAGAAAAAAAAATAAATGGGCAAAAATTTATAATGACATCCAAGTGTTTATGTAGAAAAAAGGTTACAATCAATACTGGTAAATCAAGTTTTGAAACATATTTAAACCTGTCAGCTGTCTAAAGCCTAAAATAAAAATTTAATACATTTCTCTATTCTAAGGGTCCTTTCACATAGATTGTTTTTAATGCTTTTAATGCAGAAATACACAACAGTTAATGTGGTGCATTTATGCCAAAAAAGCAACAAAAAAGCAACATAAAAACACTCTGTGTGAAAGCACCCTAAAATTTCCTCTCAAAGTCTACTATCCATAATGGTTTATAAACTTAGTTAATGTGTTAGAAAGAAACATGTAGAAAATGCCCTGCATGTTCCTTTCTACAATGTGGTGTTCCTTTCTACCCCAAAAGGGCCTCACATTCCTTAAAATCCCGGGTAAGTCCCCCAAATGATTTCCCCCCCCAAAAAGTTTTGTTTTAACAACTTGTATAATTTGTATGGCACTGACTGCGGAAACCCACCCATTCAAAAACATTACCCAAACAGTTTTTGCCCGAAACCCCCGATAAAGTTTTGAATGTGAAAAACACGTAGGTGCCATGTTGTTGTTATTATTATTATTTTAAAGCACCATTCACCCCCTTTGGTTTTAAAAAGTTTTTTGGGCATAAATCAAGCCCTATGTTTCAAAGCTGACAATTTGCAACACAGATATCCCCATAAACGACTCCATCTAAGAAACCACACCCCTCAAGTTATTTAACACAACACTTAGAAAGTTGCTTAACCCTTAAAGTGTTTCACAGAAATTAAAGCAAAGAAGTGGTGAAATTCATATTGAATACATTTTTTACTGGAGCACAGTAAATCTAAACAGAGAAATGCAAATCAATATTAATTTCTCTGATTCTGTCATTTTTAGTGATATTCCATATGTGGCCCTATTATGCTATTTGAATTAACCATAACCCTCAGAATAAGAGGAGCACCTACTGGACTTTGGGGTCTCATTTTCATTTTGATTTTCTTTAGGCTCCATTACGGGATTGCAGACATCCTAAGGTACTAAAACTTAATAAACATCTCTAAAAACACGTAATTTGCAAAAATACACCTCTTAAGGAATATATGCAGTGAGTACGTTGATCCCACAGGCGTTTCACAGATATTTTTAACCTTGGACCTTGAAAAAAAAACAAATACATTTTTCCTAATTAGATACCTAGTTTAGCACATTTTTTATTTTTATCTTCATAAGATATGTTGATGAAAATACACCTGCATCCTCAACATCGCCATACACACATGGAAATGGGCGTTCAGTACCTATAGGTAGATTATCTTTATCATGTAACTATTTGGCTGTAAACAGGAACCCAGAATTCCCTTGAGCTACTGTGGTGAGGTACACGGGGAAATGCGTCAGGTAGGATAAGGCGCACATCTGAGTAATGGGAGGTGCACTATTTTTATTGTTGGTCTATATTTGGAATACTTTATTGGAGAGGGTGGAATAAGGCCTATTAGGGTGAGTCATCGATGCCCTTTTTGGGGCGATTCTCCCACCTATAAGTAGGATCTTCCAGATGATGCTCTGGTGGATACTAACTAAATATAAACCTTCATTGTGACCACTTTTTTCAGTTCTTAAAGTGATATACTGTATTTTTTTTATGGGGTTATTATTTTTTAGGTGTATTATTAAATATTAAGTTTTAACCCTTTCTAGTACTCAATGATATGAAAATACACCTCAAAATCAAATTTCTTCTAAGTCCAGTAACATCCTATATGTGGGTGTAAACTGCTGTTTGAACGCATGGTAAGTTGAACAAGGGTGGGAGCAGGGCACTAACTACTGGGGTAGCAGACGTAGCAGCTGCTATGGGGCTTTGCTCTGCTAATCTGCCTGGCAGGCTTAAGGCCTTATGCCCTAAGCCTACCGGGTGCTGGTCCACAGTGCTGACATGGGCGGCTTGATGATGTCACATCATCATGCTGCCCGCGATGAGCACAGAGACTGGCCAGAAATGCATCGCATTATTGAAGCTTGGAGAGAGTTAAGTAAATTATTTCTTATTTTTTATAACATTAATGAAGCCTGTCTAAACCCTGGGTACTTATATGGGCCCCTATAGCTACCTAAAGCCTGTCTGCCTACCTATATGGACCCCTATAACCATCTAAACCCTGCTTGCCTACCTATATAGCCCCATATATCTTACCTAAACCCTGCCTACCTATACGGGCCCTATACCCTACCTAAACCATGCTTGCCTACCTATATGGCCCATATACCATACCTCAACCCTGCCTACCTGCATATATGGTCCCCTATTGCTACCTAAACCCTTTCTGTCTACCTATATGGCCCCTATACCCTACCTATACTCTGCCTGTCTACGTATATGGCCCTTATATCCTACCTAAACCCTGGCTGCCTATCTAAATGAGCCATCTATAGCCTACCTAAAGCCTGCCTATAGCCTATCTACCTATGTGATCCACACCTATAGCTTATTTATTGATAAGGCCGATAATTCACCTTAACCCTGATTGTGTCGGTTTCTAAACTCCTATTTAGCCTGGAAAAATGACACCTGACACCATGCAGATTCAGATTCCTTCTTCCTCTATATTTTAGCTCACAAACACAGATTTTTATGCAGGTGCTCAGAAGTGTGGTAACAGGAACAGAATCATCACTACTTCATATTACAACTAGGAAAATCATTGGCTTCATTTATTCATAACACAGTACTATTGTTTACCTTTTAATAAACAAACGTCTTTAATAATCAAACTTCTGATTGGTACGTGGTGGCCTTTTAATAATTGTTTTGCTGCACATCACCGGATGCTCAAATTTGGTCATTTACACATAATTGTTTACTGTTCTTTTGAATGCTTGGAAAAACAGGCTTTTCCGCTGAGTGGGTCTTTTTACATTTGTTTTGGTTATTATCTAGCCAGAGTGGCTTCTTATCAAACTGAAAGAATTTTATAGTCTTAGGAAAAGCAGAAATTAAGACATATTAAAACAATGGGCGACATGTATGACCGGGCTTTACGCCTGTTTTTTGGCGTAACCTCCCCAGCCTGAATCTGCTGTCGGACGCAGGGATGCAGTGTTAGGCGCAGCGTTCGCCACTTTCAGCTGCGCCCCGCATGAAGGGGCGGGCAATGGGCGTGGTGTGGGCGCGGTGTGGGCGTTTCGGGGCGGGACGCGGCACGCTCAAAAACTCCGAGGCATGTACGATCGCGAGTCGGCAAAGTGCGGCGCATTGCAGTGCTCATCAGCTCCGACACGCAGACCTAGTTGATTTTGGTCTAAATGCTCCGGCGGAGGCGAAGTGAAGCGGGAACGGAACATGCGAGGAAACATAGAAGATCGCAACAGAAATCTCGGCGCTCAGCTCCGTGCAGCATGGAGTATGATTCCGAAAAAATCGCCTTTATAAAGGTGGAAAACCTTCTCAGAAAAGACCTTAAACCTCAAAAATAAAAAAATACATTAAAAAAATCACTTTCCAAAAATCTAGAACGGCGCAATATCAAGAATTAGGATATTGGAAATTGCCGGGAAATACAGTAATTCAAATTCTGAAAGCTATTCTCATTGGTCGGCAGAAACCGGCCAATCAGAATAGGAGCGACAGTGAACCATTAAAACCTATGGAGAACTATTGACCAATCAGAATCAAAGACGGGACAGTTCAAAATACAGTAAAATGCAGAAAAGAGCTGATTGGTTGAGCTAGCGGGGGCTTGGCTATCTCGGGCCAATCAGAATAGGAGCGACTGGGACCCATTATAGCCTATGGAGAAATTTGAACCAATCAAAATCAAAGGCGGGACAGTTCAAAATACAGTAAAAATGCAGAAAAGAGCTGATTGGTTGAGCTAGCGGGGGCTTGGCTATCTCGGCCAATCAGAATAGGAGCACCAGGGACCCATTATAACCTATGGAGAAGTTTGGACCAATCAAAATCAAAGGCGGGGCACACTAGTGAGGCGCGGCAGACTTTACACCGCACGTATGAGCGCACTACCTCCGGCGGCGAATTTTAGGTGCAGCCCCGCACTGCGCTCATGTCACCGCACTGCGCCTCAAACGCTGGCGAGGTGCGGCGGACTTTACATAGTATGTATGAGCGCGTCCCAGCGCCGACATAAATCAGGCGCAAGTTTCGCCGGAAAACTGGCGGAAAGGTGCACCCCGACGTGGCGAGATTCATACATGTCACCCATTATATCTAAACCACCATACTAATAAACAATATGTACCAGTTGCAATCAGTGTCCAATAGAAGAATAGGTAATTTCAGCTGAATAATGAATTTCTCTGATGTCTGGATGAGAATTACAAACACTCTTTCAAGACTAGAAAAGTAGTCAAAACGTTTAATTTTTGGCCTGGGGGTATTTTCCTATCACTACCAACCTACCTCGAGACCACCTAAAGCCTACCTGTGGCCCACTTTCTGCCTACTTAGCTACCTGGGGTTTACCTACCATCTACCTACCTACCTGGGAGCTGCCTGCCTAACTGGGGCCTAGCTATTGCCTACCTAGGGCCAATCTAGCTACTTGTAGCCTACCTGCTTAACTAATGCCTACCTACTTAAAGAGAACCTGTCACATAGTTTTTGCCCCCCTGGCTGAGGACAGAACAAGCTAGTATCAGACCTGCTGTTTTCCCAGCGTTTGTGTCCTTATTCTGTAAGATGCTGTAGTTTTCGTGTATTTAATGCTCAAATCTGCAGTTTTCACCCGAAGAGTCATTTCGAAGAGTCCTTTCAGAGTGTCAGCTTTTTTCAAACCCGGCCAATCAGAGGCTAGCCCCGCCCACCTCAACTGACAAACCTATTACTTTGAATAGGTAGAAACATGTGAATAACTGTCAGTGGGCGGAGCTAGCCTTTGGTGGGTGGAGCTAACACCTGCTCATGAATAAGATTTAAGGGGTAAATGCTCTAAAACTGCTGTATCTTACAGGATAAGGGGCACAGTGATGGGAACAGCAGGTCTGACACTAGCTTGTGCTGCCCTCAGCAAGGGGGGCACAACCTATGTGACAGGTTCCTTTTAAGATCTATCTACCTTCAATCCTGGGGCTTATGTACTGCCTACCTACCTGGAACCTACCAACCTACCTACGGCCTACCAACTGACCTAATGGGGGTCTACCTGGTAACATGATTCTCTGGGGTGCAGGCCATAGCTATAACACAATCGCCACTCCCGTCTAGGATACTTTGCCTCTAAGTTATGGCCTGTACCCGCTCTGCCACCTCTTGTAACACGTATCTACCACTATATGGTCACTGTATGGAGGTAATATATAGTCATATAGTCTGTAGGGCACATGGTTATACTGGTTTATACCACTACATGGCAGTAATATTGGTCTTTGCGGCGGTATAATCAGATCCATATGTAGAAGCGTTATTGGTATTGTTGGTCTGGGTATAGTGGGGTGTGTGTGGTATGTATAATGGTGATATCTATTGAGAGGTATTCACTCCTTGAGTTATCTAGTAACTGCATGACTTAAGAGGTCCCAGTAAATGTTTGTAGACGTGTGCAGGGGGGAGATGGGAGCCCATTCAAAAGTTTGCTATGGGGCCTTGGCTTCTCTAGTTATACCCGTGAGTGGGAGCGCTATTTTGCTTTTGGAACAAAGATTTTGGTGGGTGTCATGTACCAAAGTACCAGTACAGGTGAAACCTTCCATAAGTCACCTCATTTTAGATTCCACACCCATCAGGGAACTCATCTAGGGGTGTAGTGTGCATTTTGGGCTCACAGGTGTTTCACAGTTTTTTTTTTTTTAGCGTTGGGCCACGAAAATGAAAAAAAAAAAAAAAAACTGCAATTCTGCTATTGTTATTCCTACTGTGTATAATGTGACATATATAAATAGGGGCATCTCAGAATGGTCAAAACTGGCTCCGTTGGTAAGGGGTGAAAAAACCCAGTACCACTTTGATGTGTTTTCTTTATTAACCTTTTTTTTCTTATTTTCTGCCTAAATCTTTAGCTGCTTTTCTACTCTTTATATTGAGAAGATTTCCTATAGGGTGGCAAACAATTGTCCTTGGGTTACCCTTTGGTAAAAAAGATGAACCACTGATTTATATGCTGACATTAAAATCATGTTAAGTTATACGTGACCTTACAACCTTTACACTGTAAATTTAAATTACATTTGAAATATTTTTGTTATGGCATTTTTTATATCTTTATTTCTCATACTGTAGATCAGAGGATTCAGGGTGGGTGTTACAGCTACATAAAAAACTGAAAATATTAGGTCAGCTTTCTCTGAGTTCACTGATGCTGGTCGCATGTACACACAGAAGAGGCATCCATAGAATGATAGAAGAACAATGAGGTGTGATGTACATGTAGAGAAGGTTTTTTTTCTTTGTCCAGCTGAATGTATTTTCATTATGTTTGAAATTATTTTCAAGTACGAAATGAGGATGAGTAAGAATGGAAATAGTCCCAACAAAAACACTTCCAGATAAATCATAATTTCAGGTATAGGAAAATTGTAATTTTTGGCGGTGAATAAGACGGTTTCTTGGAGTCACCACAGCAGCAGAACAACGCTTAATTAACCCCTGGATGTAAATTTCGCAAAATAATTGAGCAACCACAAACTACTAGCTTTGTAGCGTTTTACAATGGCGTGTTTTCTACGCTACACAACAAGAGAAAAAATTGTAACTAACCATCACTTGTGAATTAGGCTACAGGAAAATTTTATTTTTGGCAGAGAAAAAGACGGTTTCTTGGAGTCACCATAGCAGAAAAACAACGCTTAATTAACCCCTGGATGTAAATTGCGCAAAAGAATTGAGCAGCCAAAAATTAAGTGGTATTTGTATTGTAAAAACGCTGTTTCTTTAAATGAATACAACAGGAACTGGCTTTGATCCCCCTTGGATATTCAATGTGCTGTGAGCAGATAGCATTAAAATGTATATGCAGCAGCAGTGGACGCACACTGGACTTCAGATCCAATACCCAAAAAATCAGAAATAGAACATTAAGAGAAGCAGTCTCTGAGACAAGCTGAGACACCCCACAAAAATCGCTGTATAAAAATCAGTTCTTCAGTAAGAGCTATCACAATCAGCCACGGCAGCACCTTCCCTGATCAGTACAGTGAGAGGAGTGTGATCTCCCAGCGTCACGCCCGGACTTATATAGTGCGGTGACGTCACAGAATCCCGCCGGTCTCTGATTGGCTTCATCTCTGCACATGTCATGCAGGCTATGCCCTTCTTCCTCCCAGAGTGCTTTGCCCCATGTAACGCCATGTGCTCGCAGCCATTTTATCAATCAAAAGCACACTTCGTTCACCCGAAGTACCCCAAACTTCGACTTCGTTCAGAACCGAAGTTTTCCTGAAATTCTAAACGAATTCCACTTCGTTAGAATCAATTCGCCCATCTCTACTTATAATCTTCAGTTGTAATTAGATCTTAATAAGTGTCCCTCTTCTAAACACAGAGAGCATAATCCTTGTTCTTTGAAGACATTTATTCATGAGTTTGTTAGAGTTTTATCTTTATCTATCTAATCAATATATTATATGTATGGATAATAGTTAAGTTCACATCTAGTTAAGATCATATCTTCATATATAGTCAAAAAGCTGAGTGACCTTCGTCCTACTTAGTTTAGAAGCTCACATTTGTCCAAAAACCTCTTGCATAGTTACTTGGAATGTATTATCATTTTTAGACAAACAATGTTTGGCGGATGCACATTTAGATTTGCCAAGACACAGCTTCATTTCTAAGAAATAGCAGAAACATCACATTTCGCAAAATAACACCATTTATCAGAAAAGTTTGACAAGAAGACAGGACCACCTAATCTAACAATAATCTAATAATAATGTCTAATTCTTGTGCCAATATTGCATCATTTGCTTACGTATTAAACTATGTTAAAGAATGTTTTGAGCGGGGTATAAAATAAACTTTTAGTAGGCTGGGGGCTAGAGCTCTCGGTGGACTGACACTCTCAGCAGACCACTGTCCGGTATACCTTTTGTAATCTATCTAACCCTTGGCTTACTTTAACAAGTTTAATAATAGTAATACAGATATTGTGGCAAAAAATCAATGCCAATAAGCTTTCAAATTGTGCAAAGCTTTAAGTTCTACTTTAAAGTCTGTCATACTTAAATTGGAATGTCTACATATATGAAAATTGTCTAAGCGTAAGGCTGTCCTTGTTGTTCATAGCAACCAATAAGAGCACAGCTTTCATTTTTTTTTTACTGCTCTAGGAAAATGAAAGCTGATTGGTTGCTATGAGCAACAAGGACAATCCTATACTTAGACAGTTTTAATAAAAGAGACACATATAGTGCTCTGAAAAAATAAAAGAAGAGCTCTGATTGGTTGCTATGGGCAACAAACAAAGTCTTAGGCCTAGACAGTTTTCATACATGTCCCCACAGTGTTTAAGTTTCTGGTGTTTATATGGTTTTATTGCTATCATTGTTTCACTGTTTTTTCTATAGAACTTTAAAAATGACTAAAAAACAATCAGATCTACAATTTGACACTAACTAAAAATCATCACGTCCCTCTTTTCAGCTCTGTTCTCTATATGGTCAAGGCATGAAAACTAGGGACACATTTATGAAAACTGTATAGGTATAAGATTGTCTTTGTTGCCCATAGCAACCAATCAGAGCCCACAGCAACCAATCAGAGCAATATCTTTTTTCAGCGCAATATATGAAATGAAGGGGGAGCTCTGATTGGTTGCTATGGGCTATGATTGGTTGCTATGAGCTCTGAATAGTTGCTATGGGCAACAAAGACAATCTTAGACCTAGACAGGTTTCATGATTATCTCCCCTAGTAGTTGCCTGTGATCTTAAATGTAAGTCTATAACAATCTAAGTCCATAGCTTGTGTACAGTAGATACGGTCAAAATAACATTGATTTGTTTAATATTATTATTTTCTTGTAAGATATCTTGAAAGATGCTTAAAAAGTTGCTAAATATTGCAATTTTAAACTAAATTAATGTATAAAAGAAATACTAAGTGAACATACATCCTTTTCCATTAGTTCCTATTCAATGATACTTCTGTGACAGGTTTTATATTCCTTAACGACTTATTAGAATGCTGCATCATAAAGGTTTACATATATAAAAATCTTTTGTACATAATACACCGCATGTTACTTACCATCCTTTTTGCCATTCTAGTGTAAATCATATGTAGTGTCTTTATGTAATGTAGATGTGACTTTTATTTCTTTTGTGTTAATATCTTGCAAAAGCAAGAAGGTTGTGGATCCATCAGGACTAAAATTCAAAAACACAAATATGTAATCTTCAGTTTATTCTTTTCTGTCAGAATAATCTGTTGTTTACTTATTATATACCTAAGATTTCAACATAAATCATCTTTAGGGATTATATTTTGCAAATATTAATTAGTATAACATCTCTCAATGCACCGAGCATTTTTAACTATAAATATACCCATATAAAACTGTTAAGTGTATATATACAGTTGAAACCAGAAGTTTACATACGCAATATATAAAGCCCCATATGCATGTTTTTCTTACTATCTGACATGAAATCAGAATAAGCCTTACCTGTTTTAGGTCAATTAGGATCACAAAAATTATTTATATTTGCCAAAGTCCAGAATAATGAGAGAGAGAATTTTTAAAGGCATTTTTATTACTTTCTGCAAAGTCAAAAGTTTACCTACGCAAGGATTACTATGCCTCTAAACAATTTGGGACATCCCATATGATGATGTCATGTCTTTGGAAGCTTCTGGTAAGTTTATTGACAACATATGAATTAATTAAAGAAACACCTGTGAATGTATTTTTATGCACACCAAAAACACACTGCTTCTTTGTGTAACATCATGGGAAAGTCTAAATAAATCAGCCAAGATATCAGGAAGAGAGTTGTGGACTTGCACAAGTCTGGATAATCCTTGGGTACAATTTCCAGATACCTGAAGGTGCCTCATTCATCTGTACAAACAATTATACGCAAGTACAAACAAGATGGGAATGTACAGCCATCCCACCATTGTCACAGTTCGCACTGCAGTCCCTGCCATGGACCATCAGCATGTCCGTGCCTGCCATGTCTCCGCTGCGGCTCCCTGTCCGGGGGGTCGCGGTGGCCGGTGTTGCCGCTACTAGTATGCTTATCCATCCCGTTTCCTGTCCCTGTTGCTTTGAGCGTTTGTGTAGAGCACTTTGTACTCACCAACCCTCACTCCTGCATCCTGTGCATGCGCTGACAATCCCTAGGGGGTGCACATGGCTCTGCTCTGTTATTTAAAGGGACAGTGTCCCAATTACTTGGCCAGTGACCTTTAACCTTCTGGGATATAAGAAACTTCCTGCCATTGCTCCAGAGTCATTTCATTGTTGTTCATCAGAGCTCCTGACCTGCTTCTGGGTTTTGCTGTTCCAGAGTTAACCCCTGAGATTCCTGATGTCAGTTCGTTTACTCCATCAGAGCTCCTACCTCCTGGCTGGTGTTACCTGCTGATCTTGCACCTATGTTTCTGAACCTGTTGTTCTTGCCATTGCACCTGTCCAGTTATACCTGCTGTATTTCTGCCGTTGCTTCAGTCCACTACTATCTGCTGTTATCTGCTGCTGTACCTGTCTGCTACCCTCCTAGGACCTGTAGTCCTCCTATGGCTGTATACCTGCTTCTATCACTCCCAGTGTCAGGTGTCTCTGTCCTGCTCTTTGGCTGTCACTGCAGGTAACCACGTCAGGGATAGCGACCTGGGGGTTCCTCGCAGCGACGTCCGTCCCAGCCTTGTGGCAAGCTCCAGTAAAGACCGGGGGCCCCTTAGATTCCACTCCCTGGTGTAGTCTCAATCTCAACCATTTTTGCCCATAGTGATCACAGTGGATTCACACCTGTTAACCAACGATCAAAGTGTCAGTGCCTACTGTCATTGCTGGATCGTTACAACCACTCAGGAAGGAGTCCAGTTCTGTGAACGTGCTTTGGTCCAACATGTGCATATCAACCCAAGAACAAAAGCAAAAGACCTTGTGAAGATGCTGTCTGAAGCTAGTAATATTGTGTCATTAACCACAGTCAAATGAGTACAGAAACAAAAAGGGCTGAAAGGTCATTCTGTCATGAAGAAGGAATTACTCCAAAAGAAACATATAGGGCGACATGTATGATCGGGAGTTGCGCCTGTTTTCTGGCGAATACTGCGCCTCACCGTGCCGACTCCACTGTTGGATACAGGGATGCGACCTTCGCCACTTTCGGAGGCGCTTAACATGAAGGGGCGTGCACTTGGCACGCTGTGGGCGTTCTGGGGCAGGACGCGGCAAATTCGATAAATCCATGGCATGATTGATTACGGGTCGGCAAAGTGTGGCGCATTCCAGTGCTTTACAGTTCCGACAGGCAGATTTAGTTTATTGTTGTGTATCTGAGCGGAGAAGTTGAAGTGGAGCGCGGAATTCTTGTAATGTGCTATAGTTCTACACTTACAGCAGTACGCTACTAAAATAAATGATTTGTCAAGAAGAATAAATAATTAAGCAACAAATCCTGCTTGGAGAACCACAGGTCCCAGCAAGACCTGTGCTGTGCTGCCTTTTGTTGTATATACTTAATTGCATAAAATTTTAAAGCAGCCCCAATACATCTAAAATTGTTGTTATGGAAAATATTTAATAAAACATCTGGACAACATCATCAGTGGCTTATTTGATTTTAAATTAGTGTAATTGTCACGGACTTTGGAAGACTTTTTATAGTGGAGAATTTTTTCTGAGGAGAGAATATATATATTGTCATTAATGTTATTGGACTAATACATTGCTTTCATTGTTGGAGCACTTGGATATGTCTTTTTATTAAGTACTTCATTTAAATGACCAATCCATTTTATTCTTGTAGTGGTGTAAGGCTCTGTTCCCCAGAATTCTTTCAGGGAGAATTTGTGGACGCAAATCCGTCCGGAATTACATTGCAAATACATGCCACACTTTGTGACACATATTTGCAACGTAATTCAGGACGGAAATACATTCCCCATTATTTACTATACATAAGTATTCGGCCAATAACAAAAGTTCATCTCAATATCCTTTGTTATATATCCTTTGTTGGTAAATAAATTATTTCCAAATCAGACAATGTGATTGTCGGGATTTGTTTTCGCATTTTGTCTCTCATAGTTGAGGTTTACCTATGATGTGAATTACAGGCCTCTCTCATCTTTTTTAAGTGGGAGAACTTGCACAATACTTTTTTTTCCTCACTGTACATGATGTCACAAATCAGGTCATACAGTGAAGGAAATAATTATTGGATCCCTTGCTAATTTTGTAAGTTTGCCCACTGACAAAGACATGAACAGTCTATAATTTTAAGGATAGGTTAATGTTAACATTGTAAGATAGAATATTAAAAATAAAATCCAGAAAATCACATTGTATAAATGATATAAATGTATTTGCTTTTTGCAATGAGAAATAAGAATTTGATCCCTCTGGCAAACAAGACTTAATACTTAGTGGTAAATCCCTTGTCGGCAAGCATTGCAGTCAAACGTTTTTTGTAGTTGATGATGAGGTTTGCGCGCATGTCAGGATTAATTTTGGTCCACTCCTCTTTGCAGATCATCTCTAAATCATTAAGATTTTGAGGCTGTCACTTTGCAACTTGGGGCTTCAACTCCCTCCAAAAGGTTTCTATAGGATTAAGATCTGGAGAATGGCTAGACCACTCCATGACCTTAAGGTGAGTCTTTTTGAGTCATTCCTTTGTTGCCTTGGCTGCATGGTTTGGGGCATTAGCTTGCTGGAAGATCCAGTCATGACCCATTTTTTATGTTCTGGCGGAGGGAAGGGGTTCTTCACTCAGGATTTTATCGTACATGGGTCCATCCATTCTCCCATTGATGTGGTGAAGTAGTCCTGTGCCTTTAGCAGAGAAACAACCCCAAAAATATAATGTTTCCACCTTCATGCTTGACAGTGGGGATGGTGTTCTTTGGGTCATAGGCAGCATTTCTCTTCCTTCAAACACAGTGAGTTGAGTTAATGCCAAAGAGCTCAATTTTTGTCTCATCTGACCACGACACCTTCTCCCAACCTGTCCCGGAATCATTCAGGTGTTCACTGGCAAACATCAGATGGGCCTGCACATGTGCCTTCTTGAGCAGGGGGACCTTGCGAGCACTGCAAGATTTAAAACCATTACAATGTAATGTGTTACCAATGGTTTTCTTGGTGACTGTGGTCCTAGTTGCCTTGAGATCATTAACAAGTTACCCTGTGTAGCTTTAGGCTGATCTCTCACTTCCTCATGATCAAGGAGACCCCACGAGGTGAGATTTGGCATGGTGCCCCAGATCAGTGTCGATTGACAGTCATTTGGTATTTCTTCCATTTTCTTACTGTTACACTAACAGTTGTCTCCGTCTCACCCAGCGTCTTACTTATGATTTTGTAGCCCATTCCAGCTTTGTGAAAGGTTTCTATATTCTTGTCCCTGACACCCTTAGAAAGCTCTTTGGTCTTACCCATGTTGTAGAGGTTAGAGTCTGACTGATTAATTGAATCTGTGGACAGGAGTCCTTTATGAAGGTGACTATTTAAAGTGAACCTGTCACATAGATTATGCCCTCCTTGCTGAGGACAGAACAAGCTAGTGGCAGACATGCTGTTTCCAGTGCTGTGTCCCTTATTTTGTAAGATGCTGTAGTTTTAGAGCATTTAATGCTCAAATATTATTCATGAGCGGGTGTTAGCCCCCGCCCACCAAAGGCTAGCCTCGCCCACCTTTCATTTATTCACATGTTTCTACCCTGGGACTGCCCTGGGACTAAGCTCAATTTATATACCACTGAAAAGGCTACACTGAACTTTTGTCTTTAAAATAGCTTAAATACCAGTTTTCAGCAGCATGAAGACAATCTACCTCATTATGAGGTCATGGACGCCCCCATTTCTCTCCTCCTGCTATACCAACATTGGTGGCACCGCAACCTGTGTGTTGGGCAGTGGGAATAGTCATAATGAAGTTTCAGGGTGCTGTGCTCACCTCTCCTCGCTCCCTGCTGTAATCATACTGGCCGGTGTTCACGTTCCTGCATCTAGAGTGTGTGCGCCGACTTTGTAGAATTTAAAGGACCAGAACTGGTGATTCATTATCACTGGGAGCTGACCCTACTTAACCTGCCTCTTCCCCGTAAGCACTGCCAGATCTATGTGCCCTTGTTGCCTTAGAGAAAGTGTTCCCAGTGCATTTGTCTCAACATAATCCTGACCTCCTACCTTCATCCCCGGACTTTGCTTTGCCTGCCGCCTGCCCTAACCTTCCTGCCTGTCCCTGACTACAAGCCTGTCATACATTTCTGTACCTCAGTACACTTCGGCAGCCACCGCAAGCAAGTCATATAAGTGGTAGCTACCTGGGGGTCTCCTGCAGCAGCAAGCCCAACCCACTTGTGAAAATAAGGGTCCCTTAGACTCTGCTCCCTGATGTGGCTTACACCATCGCTTGCAGTGGTCCAGTTGATCCACTACCCGCTTTACCCATTACAGTTTGATACAGCCATGGATACGCCACGGACTCTACAAATACCCCAGCAGGCGCAATGAATCAGTCAGCTATCCTCCACGATGTGTCAACTCCTTGCTGCTCAGCAATCACCATCTATGCCAGCTGCTGCACTTCCTCCTTCTGCAGTTTCTGTGGCATCTGTCAGTCCCAAATTGCATCTCTCTTTGCCGATCAAATTTGATGGTAAACCTAAGACCTGTTCGGCTTCTATACGCAGTGCACCATGCATGTGGAACTCATGGCTAACCAATTTTCCACAGAATGCTCTAAGGCGGCATTTATGGTTAGACTCCTGGAGAAGAACTAGCATTGGCTACTGCCATATGGGACAGTAACGATTTAGTGACCGCGAATCTCCACATTTTTCTGAATTAATTCCACAGCGTTTTTGAAGAACCCGCACATGTATCTTCCACAGCGACTGCTCTGCTTGACCTGCACCAAGGGGATTCCACAGTCGGGCAATATGCGAAGAGTTTCGTACTCTTGCCTCTGAACTGTCGTGGACTGACAACGCCCTTAACACTATGTTCTGGAAGGGTCTGGCGGACAGGATAAAATATGAGCTGGCCGGTTGACCTTCCATCATCATTGAGTGACCTGATCCATTTTGCCACCCGCATTCACATAGGCTTTGCTGAAAGAGAGAAGGAACTTCGTGCAGAACGTGCACCATTCCAGATTCGCCATCTTTCCCATCTTGCTCCTCTTCCTCCACCAATGCTCTGCTTCAGAGGAACCCATGCAAGTGGACAGAGCCCACCTGACACAGCAAGAACGGTCCAGTCAATGACAGTAGAATCTTTGCATCTACTGCGCCAGTCCTGAACACTTCCGTATGGCCTCTCCATTGCATCCAGGAAACTCCAACACCTGGGCTATGTGGGAACACCACCTCTTTACATCTTACAATACCGGTCCAACTCTGCTCCTCGTCAGGGGAAAAGTCTCACTTTTCTCCTAACATCTTCCAAACCACTGCGGGGTCTGCCTGCTCTATGTCAGGAATCACTGATGTATTCTCAGCAGGAAGAGATCCTTCCTCTTCGTCGGCGTTATGACGGCCCTATAGACCTTCTGCCAGGTACTAGCCCTCCACGAGTCAGGGTCTGTCTATTGTTGGTGCCAAAGACTCAGGCCATATCGGCCTATATTAAAGAGAATCTTCAAAAGTGGTGCAGTTTTTTTCTTCATGGAGAAAAAGGACGGTTCACTTCATCCTTCATATACTGTCAGGGTCTCAATAAGATAAGAAACGATATTCACTACCACTAATTTCTGAGCTCTTCTACCAGCTCCGGAGAGCCAAAGTCTTCACGAAGTTGAACTTGCAAGGAGCTTTTAACCTCTTCTGAATCTGTGAGGGAGATGAATAGAAGACCGCATTCAACACTCGGGATGAGTATCTAGTGATACCCTTTGGTCTATGAAATGCTTCTACCGTTTTCCAAAATTTCATTAATGAGATCTTCAAGGACCTCTTGTGTCGTGGTATATCTGGATGATAATTCGATCCTGTCAAACTGTCGGCTATCTTGCAATGGCCTCGACCAGTCGGCCTTCGGGCAATACAGCACTTCCTGGGATTTGCTAACTACTACCGACAGTTTATTCCACACTTCTCTACTGTGGTGACGTTGATAGTGGCTCTTACTAAGAAGAATGGAAATCCCAAATTTTGGCCTTCTCCCGTCTGAAGTCAACGTTTGTCTCTGCACCTATCCTGCGTCATCCCGACTGGGAGAAAGTTTTCTTCATTGAGGTTCACGCCTCCTCTGTGGGAACTGGAGCAGACCTTACCCAGAAACGCCCTAAGGGTAAAACTCTTACACATGGGTTTTTCTCCAAGACCTGATTCCCCTTAGAAAGAAACTACACCATTGGAGATCAAGAATTACTGGCCATTAAGTTGGCCTTGGAATAGTTGTCAACAGGCGGCCCAGCGTCTAAATCCTCGACAAGTTAGATGGTCCCTTTTCTTTTTCAGATTCATTTTCCTGATCCACTTCAGTCCTGCTGGTAAGAACATCAAGGCCAATGCGTCTGCGCTTAGGGAAAAGGTTTTGAAGTGCAGACATTGCTCTGTGGTGGCCGGGCACCGCGGAGTTCGAAAATCTTGCCAACACATATCTCATTATTACCGGTGGCCAAATCTTGTTAACGATATCAAGGACTTTGTTGACTCTTGTGTCACATGTGCCTGCAAAAAGTTCCCTCGTCTCAAGCTGGCTGGCCTTTTGCAATCTTTGCCTGTACTGGATGCTCCTTGGACCCACAGCACCATGGACCTTATCACTGATCTACCACCCTCCTTCAACAACACAGCCATTTGGGTGCTTACAGACTGATTCTCGAAAATTTCCACTTTTGCTGCCGCTCTTCCTTCTGTTCCTCAATTGGCCAGCCACTTTTTTTCAACATATATTTCATTTGCATGGACTTGCCCTTCATACCCTTTTTTCCCGAAAATAAGACATAGTGCATTTTTAGTTATGAAATTCAGAGCTTGGCTGCTTATGCTGATGTTTGTGATGAAATCGCTACATTATATTAATACATGTGGATGTTTTGTTCAACAATAAATGTGAATTATTGTTCATAGGAAAAAATAACATCCCCAAAAATTTGTCTTGGCTTGTCTTTAGGAGCAAAAATTAATATAAGACACTGTCTTATTTTCGTGGAAACAGGGTATCATCTCAGATCGAGAGGTCCAAGATGTGTCCAAGATGTGTTCTCTGCTCTCATCTGCTAGTCAAATTGGACTTTTCTTCAGCATACCATGCTCAAATGAATTGTCACATTAAAAGAGTGAATCAAGTTCTGGGTAACTACTTGGGCCACTACATTCCTGCACATAAAGATGACTGGGCCAACCTTCCACACTGGGCAGAATTCTATTATGCCCACCTAGATTCTGCTTCAGCTGGTGCCTCACCCTTATATATAGTTTATGACCAGCATCCTCGTCCTCTCCCTCTACAAATCTCTTCTGAAATTCCTTCTGTGGATGCTCAAGTCAGGGACTTTATGACTGTCTGGTGTGAAACACATTACACTCTACAACTATCAGTTTCACTCATAAAAAAACAAGCCGATAAGAAAAGAAGACCTTCCTCAATCTTTTCCCCTGGAGATAAGGTGTGGTTATTCGCAAAGTATGTACAGTTGAAAATTCCCAGTTATAAGCGAGTCAACGTTTCCTGGGTCCTTTTGGGTACTGCAGCAGATTAACCCAACAATGTACAACCAGAACCTAAACCACATTTACAATATATCAACTAAAGAAAGTTCCAAGAACAATTCAAAAAAATTTAAAAATCCATATCTTTATAAAATCCTTATATAAAAACTGGTGGAGTTTATTTGTAACAGCTAAATGCCACAAAAATGTAATTTTTGTAATTTTGTAATTTTTTGTAATTTGTAATTGCAAACAATACAAAGATGGGCGAATTTCTCAAAAATTCTATTCACCGAGTTCACCGAATTTTCCATCAAAATTATTTTAGTCTCGAATTTATTCGGGACGAATCGCGCTAAATAACAGCTATTTCCTGGCTACAGGGAGCCTGGAGGGTGTTGTAGAACATTGTGCCATGCTCAAATATACATAGAGAGCGTGGTTTGGTCTTCATACAATGCTGTGTTTTAGTATGACATGCACATGACTGCCGCCGATCTTAGAATCGCTTCACTCTTCAATTCCCTGGGCACTTACAGGGGCAAAACTGACCAAATAAGTGAAGCAGGAATGCAGACTGACAAGGTAACATCAGCTTGAAAGAACCGAGCTGAGGGCCAAGATCCCACTATAACGTCAAAGAGTGCACTCCTTTTACACCGACATCAGATGATTCCACAGTTTATTCTGTTAAACGCTGATACATGTAGAAACCCCCGAAAGAGTGGAAAGGGTGTTGTCAATAATTTTGCGTTGACGTCACTGATCATTTTGCCCTTCTTTTCATCCGTCAGTGTCCGCTTTCAATCGGTCAATAATCCATTAGTATTGCTAGAGCCAAAAATAAACAGGAGTTGATCCAAAACAGAGATGACCAGTAAATGGGATATTTGCATGTCTTCTGTGTTCTGTATCCACTCCTGCTTTTGGCTAGCTAATCATCAGCCAATCCTGATCCTTTTCATTCCTTCTGACAGGTGAAAAGAAGGGGAAAACCAAACATAGTGGTGACGTCATAGAGTGGTGGGGGGTGGAAACAGCATTAGGAAACCACAGGGTGTTCCAGTGAGACAGCGGTCATTTGGCAGCAGCATGAGTAGGCCACAGATTGGCACAATGAAAAATTGTGGAGGTGGCAGCAACATCAGGAGCCCACAGAGTGGCACAATGACAGAGTGTGGAGGTGGCAGCAACATCAGGAGCCCACAGAGTGGCACAATGACAGAGTGTGGAGGTGGCACCAACATCAGGAGCCCACAGAGTGGCACAATAACACAGTGTGGAGGTGACGGCATCAACAGCAGCATGAGGACAGAGAGTGGCACAATGACAAATTCTGGAGGTGGTAGCAACATCAGGAGCCCACAGAGTGGCACAATAACACAGTGTGGAGGTGCCAGCCATATGAGCCATATGAGAAGCCCACAGAGTGGCAGAATGACACAGTGCGGAGGTGACGACAGCAGCAGCATGAGGTCAGAGAGTATCACAATGACAAATTCTGGAGGTGGCAGCAACATGAGTAGGCCACAGAGTGTCATAATGACAGAATGTGGATGTGGCTGCAGAAGCAACAGCAGAAGAATCAGCAGCAGCAGCATGAGGTCAGAGTGTGGCACAATGACTGAGTGTGGAGGTGGGTGGGAATTCCAGTCCCAGGTAAAGATGGTGGGAGGCAGATGGAGCAACTAGCAGCAGATGTGCGGCATCAGGCGGGTGGCAGCATCAGAATAGTGGCTGAGGCAGGTAGTTAGAATCTAGACTCATTTCTCAAAGTTTTGGTGAGGCGTCTAATCTGATGCATAAGGCATTAGTGTGTGGAAATCCTGGCCGATCCACGCCTGATTCATCTTGACAAATGTCAGTCTCTCCACATTTCGGGTGGACAAGCGGGTTCTTCTTGGGGTAACGATGGCCCCCGCCACACTGAACACACACTCTGAAGTGACACTACTGGCCGAGCAGGACAGCTTCTCCAGTGCAAACTTGGCAAGTTGCAGCCACACATTAAGTTTGGCTGCCCAGAAGTCCAGCGGATCTTCTTCCTGGGGTGGCAGAGTGCTGTCCAAGTAGGCCACCACCTGCTTGTTTAAAGTCTGCTCCAGGTCCTGCTGCTGCTGCTGAGTACTCTCCTCACTAGGCGGGTGAAGGAAGCTGCTCATCAACGACTCCAGACTTAGGCTGCTGCCGATGGAGCTGCTACTGCTCCTACCTCCTCACAGCAGCCGTGGCAGTGGTACATGAGCAATGAGGAATCCCCCGGTCAGACCTGCCAGTGGATGGACGATGGCGCACATAGGTAGCGGCCAACTGACTACACAGGATTTATCTATAGTACGCCAGTTTCTCCTACCTCTCGCCAGCTGGAAAAAAGGCTCTCATTTTGGACCGGTAGCGAGGGTTCAAGAGCGTTGAGAGCCAGAAGTCATCCCTCTCCCAGATGGTGACTATTCAGCTGTCACTAGCTAGGCAAATCAGCAAGATGCGGGCCATCTGCGCAAGTGACTCTGAGGGACTCCCTGCCTCCATCTCCACTGTATACCTCCATGGTGTGTCTGGGTCATCTGTCTCGTCTTCCTCATCTCCCTCTAGCTCATCCGGCTGCTCCTGCTCCTCCTCTCCTGTCACCTTAGTAGAAAAACCACTCATTTCGCCGGACACTGCTTGTGCTCAAATGTTTATCGCCCCACCGGACTCACGTGGCCATGAGATGTAGTCGCCACGTCTCCAGTCCCCTGCCCAGACAGATTTTGCAACATCTGTTCCAGGACATGAAGCAGTGGAATTACATTATTCATCCCGTAGTCCTGGTGACTGACAAATAACGGGGCCTCCTCAAAGGGCCTGAGCAAACGGTAGGTGTCTCGCATGAGCTGCCACTGGCGGACATCAAAATTACACAAGGGAGTACTGCTGTTCGCTTGAATCATCAAAAAACGTTAATAGCCTTTCTCTGTTCATAGAGTCGGTCCAAAATATGGAGGCTGGAATTCCAACGGGTGGAAACATCGCACATCAGCCTATGTTGGGGGAGCCCTTTCTGCCGCTGCAGCTCAAGGAGGGTGTGCTTGGCTTTGTAGGAATGGATGAAGTGCATGCACAGTTTCCTGGCCATTTTTTAAATGTCTTGAAGATGGGTGGAAGACATCAGGAACCTTTTGACAACTAGATTGAACACGTGTGGCATGCAGGGTGCATGGGTCATCCCTCCTCAGTGCAGTGCAGACACCATGTTCATTCCATTGTCTGTC
Organism: Phyllomedusa bahiana; assembly: GCA_025379985.1. Classification (NCBI taxonomy): domain Eukaryota; kingdom Metazoa; phylum Chordata; class Amphibia; order Anura; family Hylidae; genus Phyllomedusa; species Phyllomedusa bahiana. Next base: position 29,100 of record JAODAL010037761.1, read on the forward strand.
ACCATGGTTCCGATTCACAGTTGTCACGGAGAAAGCCACACATCAATTTCTTGTTGCATGATGCGGAGCAGTTCCTCCCCTGTGTGACTTCGTTCGCCCAGGCAAACCAGGTGTAGAACTGCGTGACACCACTGTGCCCTGCACAAGTGGTATGATGGAGCAGCACTTAGACTTGTGGAGGCTGAGGTGGTGGTGGAGCAGGAGGCGGACATTGGAACAGGAGCAGCAGTTTGACAACGTGGAGGAGAAAGCGGCGTCTCCTGTCCAAGTTGTTGGTGTGGCTGGGCAGGAAGCACATTAACCCAGTGGGCTGTAAAGGACAAGTACTGTCCCTGATGGTAGTTAAAGCCCCACACGTCCACGCTGCCATGCACCTTGGAAGAAACCGATCGGCTCAAAGACTACCCTATCTTCTGTTCTACATATTTGTGAAGGGCTGGTACTGCCTTTTTGGAAAATTAATTACGGCTTGGAACTCTCCACCTTGGCTCGGCACAAGCCATTAGTTCTCTGAACGGTGCAGAGTCCACCACTTGGAAAGGGAGTGACTGCAGAACCACCAACTTGGACAGGAGCACGGTCAGCTTCTGCACCTTAGGATGGTTAGACGCATACTGTTGTCTCTTGGCAATTTCCTCGTTGAATGACTGCTGGCGCCATGAGTGGAGAGGAGCAGGAGCAGGTGGACCAGGAGATGATGGCAAAGACAAACAGCTCACTTTGGCAGAGGTGGTGGAGCCTTGACTGGCTGAAATGGCTTGTGTGCCACTGGGTGCTGCTGCTGTTACTGCGGTAGCAGGATGGACCACCACATCTGAGACACGTTTCTCCCAGGCCACTGAATTGTGACACTGGATGTGTTGACGCAGGGCCGTAGTGCCAACGTTAGCTCCCTGGCCATGCTTCACTTTCTGCCCACAGATTCTACATATACACATGTTCGGCTCCTCTGGTGTCTTAGCAAAGAACTGCCACACCGCCGAGAAGCTGATTTTACCACCAACGCTCTGAGAGACTACTACTGCCGCTGCCTCGCTGAGCCCCTGTGCCGCTACTTTCTTGGACCTGTGAAGCGGGTTTTCTACCCCGTGGCCGTTTGGTACCAGACCTCGCACTGCTACCACCCTACTGACTCATGGCCACACTAGCGACTTGCTGGCTGCGCCGCTTCCTGACGTGCAAGCTGCCACCCTCTTCTTCTGACGATGATGATGAAGCCCTTGCTTCACCCGGCTCCTAAGTGTGATGGACTACATCATCATTGATTTCTGTTTGCCCGACACCCGCTATTCTCATCAACGGTCTCAGTATGCAGAGCCTGACTGCTTGCAACAAAACCTCTCATGCCACTCTCCACATCACTACTTTCCCGCCTAATGCAAGAAGCAGCGGATGTCTGCGCAACCTCTTCGCTGCCAAGAAGCTGCTGACTGTCCTCAAAGAGTTCATCCTCGCTGTATAGTGGCGCTGAACCCAGACCACATAGTAGGCAACTGAACGGGACAGAGGCGGGTTGATGACAGGTGAGGGCTGCTGACCCGCTCCTGGGTCATGCCAACTAAGGGTTGTGTCTGACGTTCCCACCGACTCTTGGCTGGGGTTGTCAGATGTCATCTGTGAGGAAGTGGATGACCAAGTCAACCAATCAAGAATCCTTGGTTTTATGGTCAACACACGGCCACTAGATGACACTGGCAGTTCTGGCCTCCCCGAGTCACCCCTGCTGCGACGTCCCCTTACTGTGCTGCAAATGATGCCTGATCCAGGAACGTTTGTGCCACTTCCACTCGCATGTGAAGGGCTTGCCACCTCTCTGTCTGACATATTGTTTGATCAAAAAATTAAATTAAGCCTTGTGTATGAAATATCATACAGAAAAACCAGATGTAAATTAGGCGTATAGAGGACCAAAAATACAGACACCCTGTACTTTAGTCCAAATTACCGCACAATCAAGAAGTTAAATTAAGCCTTGTGTATGAAATATCGTACAGAAAAACCAGATGTAAATTAGGCGTATAGAGGACCAAAAAATACAGACACCCTGTACTTTAGTCCAAATTACCGCACAATCAAGAAGTTAAATTAAGCCTTGTGTATGAAATATCGTACAGAAAAACCAGATGTAAATTAGGCGTATATGGGACCAAAAAATACAGACACCCTGTACTTTAGTCCAAATTACCGCACAATCAAGAAGTTAAATTAAGCCTTGTGTATGAAATATCATACAGAAAAACCTGATGTGAATTAGGCGTATATGGGACCAAAAAATACAGACACCCTGTACTTTAGTCCCAAGTACCCCACAATCAAGAAGTTAAATTAAGCGTTTGGTATGAAATACCCTACAGAAAAAACAGATGTAAATTTGGCGTATATGGGACCAAAAAATACAGACACCCTGTACTTTAGTCCCAATTACCCCACAATCAAGAAGTTAAATTAAGCCTTGTGTATGAAATACCCTACAGAAAAAACAGATGTAAATTAGGCGTATATGAGACAAAATAAAAAAAGACACCCTGTATTTTAGTTCAAATTAACACACAATCAAGGGGTTAAATTAAGCCTTCAGTATTATATACCCTACAGAACAACCAGATGTAATTGAGGCATATATGGGACAGAGGTACACCCATCCTGGACTTTAGGGAGAACACCCCACAAACTAAAACAAAATAATAACGCTGGTTAAATAACAAGTGTGCAAATGACACACAATTGTGATGGTCTTTCCCCCCAGTCACTAATAAAACGAGTGTGTTTTACAATAAGTTCAATATAGTGCTGCTGCAGCAGCAGCAGCAAGATGCTTATGACAGGACACACAGTGAGAAGTGTGAGGATTTAAGATGGCGTCCTTATTTCTAGGGCTGTGACGTCACAGAAGCCCGCTGGTCGCTGATTGGCTTCATGTCTGCACATGTCATTGAGGGTGTTCCTTTCTTCTTCCCACAGTTCTCTGCCCCATGTAATTCCATGTGCTCGCGGCCATTTTACCAATAAAAACGACGCTTCGTTCCCGCGAATCACCCTAAGCTTCGACTTCGTGCAGAACCGAAGTTTTCCTGAAATTCTAAACGAATTCCACTTCATTAGAATCAATTTGCCCATCTCTAAACAATACACTTTAAAATAAGTCTCTAATATGGCATATTTTGAAGGTCATTTGGAAGTGTAAATTTACACTTCCAAATTGCGGTGTGTGAACATATCCTTATATGTCACGGTTTATGTGGCATCTAAGGGAAAGACAGAGGTAGGTCCCTCTGTCTGTATCGGTACCCCACGCTACGATCGCAGGGTGCCGATGCCTTACATAAAAATCCAGAAGCCTAACAAAAGCTTCCTAGTTGCCTGTGATGTCACCATGGCCGATCATGTCTGATAAAAAACAGTGAGCTCTGTAAAAAATAAAAATAAAAAAACTACCAGAATTGCAATATTTTCTTCATTCTGTGTCACAAAAAAATGGATTTAATGTGATCGAAAATCATATCCCCTCGAATTGGTGTCAATAAAAAAGTCAACTCATCCTGCAAAAAGACAAGCCCCTACACAGCTCTGTTCACAGAAAAATCAAAAAGTTATTGGTCTCAGAATATGGTGATGCTTAATCATGCTACTCGTCGCATCTGGGGAACAAGAGACAGGTGAGTAAGTTATTTCTTTCTTTTTTTAACACTAATGAAGCCTACCTAAACCCTGCCTACCTACCTATATGGCCCCCTATACCCTGTGTGAGACAGTGACAGGGGGAATAGTTGAGGGTAGAAATATTTCCCCAAGAGTCCTCTCCTATGCTGCCTTAGGCGGTACCTGGGCAGATGCGTGTCACCGAGAGGCCTGGGCTCGGTGAAGGAAGGTCAACAGCGTAGGTGTCAGTAACACTATGTTACTGAAACATTCTTTAGTGTAGCGGTTTCAGTCTGCTTAGTCTGGGTCGGCTTTTCCTGTAGTGGTCAAAGAGCAGGGTGGGTGGCCACTCCCACGCACCAGGTGAGGCTGGTCTCAGGCCTATAAAGCCTGAACCTACAGGCCTGTGTTTGGTGCTGGTGTCACTCTGAGGATAACCCTGCTGTGAGTAACAGACGCTGTCTGCTTTCAAGCACAGTAAGAGAAAATACTATGTGTAGCCAGTGCTCAGCCGAGCAGGTGTTTATTTCTGTTTAGCCTAAAGTTAAGGCTTGCTTTGTTTTCTGTTAAAGTTTGTCTAATAAACCCAGGCAGCGCCTGGAACTTGAACTGATTTCCGTGTCACTGTCTTTGTCTGTGGAAGCCCTGCTTGCCTACCTGACGCTTAACCTCCACACCTACCTAAACCCTGCCTGTCTATATGGGGCCCCTATAACCTACCCTTCAGCTTGTCTGCCTATATGGTCCCTCTATAGCCTACCTAAACCTTGCCTGCTGTTTTGCCAACTATTTTAAGGAGTCAGATGCTGCTTTAGAGAAGGCAACATCAAATGCTTTATTAACTTTATTATACGAAGAACTCAGTGATTACATAAGGCTAAAAGAAGATAGTGTGATATTGTGTGTACCTTAGCATAATATAGGTTACAAAGTCAAAGCACGCATAATATGGATTACAAATAGTGATGAGCGATTGTGTCAACAATCGTTATCGGATCGATAGTCGCTATCGGCAATTATCATGCCGATATCCGATAAAAGATAATCGCCGATGACCATTAAAGTCTATGGGAGAGGAACATCAGCTTCATTCTTACACTTAAACAGGGAAGGAGAAGCTGGAATTAACATCCACAACAGTAAAATGGATATGTGCTACATCTTAGGCAACACAATAAGGCAACAAGAGTCACAGACTACTCACTATTCCTGTCTTGTACCACAGCATGACCCTTAAATCTGCATGACCCACAAATTAAAAAGTGCCAGAAGACAGTATTATTTGACCCCTCCTTTTACTTGAAATGGACATAGACTATCCCTGTCCTGTACCGCAGCATGACCATTAAACCGGTCTGACCCACAGATTAAAAAGTGCCAGAAAAAGGAGTCTTTGAACCACCATTTTAGTTGAACAGGACATTTACTATGCTTGTCCTGGACCCCAGCATCACCCTTAAATCTACATGACCCACAGATTAAAAAGTGCCGGAAAAAGGAGTCTTTTAACCACCATTTTAGTTGAACTGGACATTGACTATCCCTGTCCTGGACCGCAGCATGACCCTTAAACCTGTCTGACCCACAGATTAAAAAGTGCTGGAAAAAGAAGTCTTTGAATCACCATTTTAGTTGAACTGGACATTGACTATCCCTGTCCTGGACCGCAGCATGAACCTTAAAACCGGATGATCCACAGATTGAAAAGTGCCGGAAAAAAGAGTCTTTGAACCACCATTTTAGTTGAACTGGACATTGACTATACCTGTCTGGGATCGCAGCATGACCCTCAAACCTGCATGACCCACAGATTGAAAAGTGCCGGAAAAAAGAGTCTTTGAACCACCATTTTAGTTAAACTGGACATTGACTATACCTGTCCTTTACCATAGCATGACCCTCAAACCTGCATGACCCACAGATTAAAAAGTGCCGGAAAAAGGAGTCTTTGAACCACCTTTTTAGTTGAACTGGAGATTGACTGTCCCTGTCCTGGACCGCAGCATGATCCTTAAATCTGCATGACCCACAGATTAAAAAGTGCTGGAAAAAGGAGTTTTTGAACCACCATTTTAGTTGAACTGGACATTGACTATCCCTGTCCTTGACCGCAGCATGACCCTTAAATCTGCATGACCCACAGATTACCAAGTGCTAGAAGGCAGTATTATTTGAAGCAGCATTTTAGTTGAGCTGGACATTGACTATCCCGGTCCTGTACCACAGCATGACCCTCAAACCTGCATAACCCATAGATTTAAAAGTGCCGGAAGAAAGTAGTCTTTGAAGCAGTATTTTAGTGAAATGGACATTGACTATCCATATACTGTAACGCAGCATATCCCAAAACTCTGCACAGGTGCCCTTAAGGACCATCAGCAGAAAATTTCACAATAAGAAATAAACTATATTTATAAAAAAAAAAAAAAATTCCAATACTGTTGCCGCTAAAGCTACATGCCATTCTAATGGTGAAATTGTTAAACCATGACATTAGAATGTGAAGCAAACTAAACAGATGTCCCCAGTAGGTCAACGAGGCCTGTCTGAAAATCCTGCATTCTACTGTCAAATGGGTTAAAGGAAATTACTGATCAAGGCGGGTGGGGCTGTAAACGTGGATCATGCAGGTTCAGCTAGTAGCGCCAGAGTAACAGTGGGTGCGGTGAGAACCAGGGCTGGCGTCCGTCATTTATTAACAAGCAAGTTCAGCTAGCAGGGCTGGAGTTACAGTGGGTGCGGTGAGAGCCAGTGCTGGCGTTCGTCATCTATTAACACGGCAAAAAAGCCCTTATGATGCAGCAACGAAAACAGTCATCCTGAAGCAGAGTGCGGAAGTGGAAGTGTGAGCTAAGACCTTTGACCGTTCGGCCACTGTTGACAATTGTGTAGAACAAATGCCTGTTAGAAACCACATTTTTTAAAATAGGACCTGTAGCATAGCTGTATTTCACAGCAACATGCCCCCAAAAATTAAAAACATGACCCTTTGGCCACTATTGACAATTGTGAAGAATAAATATCTGTTAGAAACCACATTTTTTAAAATACAGTATAGCTGTATTTCACAGCAGCATGACACAAAAAATTATATAAATGACTTCTCAGCCACTGTTAAAAATTGTGAGGGAGAAATGCCACTTAGAAGCCACATTTCTGTTCCAAAGGACCTTGATTATAGCTGTATCTCACAGCACTATGACCCCAAATCCAGTGACAGTGCGAAAAATGCTAATGAGTCAGGGAGTAGAGGGAATATGGTTTTTTCATGAAACCATGTATAATTGGTGTCTTTTACAGTCTCCTCACCGCAAAACCAGCAAAATGACCTTTTGGGAACTGAGAATAAAAATTTCAGCAAGAAATTATCATTTTAAATTTTTTTTTTCAAGAGGACCATTTCTGTTTGAAGAGGAATGTGAAGTAGACCGGCAACTAATCGGTGACCTCGGCAATTGGGGCCACAACATCATCAGAGATCCACGCCTGATTCATCTTGATGAAAGTCAAATGCAGGGCCGTTCCTGGGCTAAATTGCACTCAGGGCGAAGTGAAGAAATTTAGCCCCGCACCCCCCACCCCCCCCCGTAAAATAAAGTGCCACAATGCTTCACCAGATAGTAGCCCCCTGTAGCCATGTAATACCCCCCTTCAACCAGACAGTAGCCCCGGCAGCCATGATAGTTGCCCCTGTAGCCAGATGGTTGCCCTTGTAGACAGTCGCCCCTATAGCCATGATAGTTGCACCTGTAGTCCTGCTAGTTGCCCCTGTAGCCAGTTGCCCCATAAGCCCTGCCAGTTGTCCCCTGTAGCTCTGCTTGTTGACCCTGTAGCCCTGCCAGTTGCCAACTGTAGCCAGTGTCCCCCTGTAGCCCTGCCAGTTTCCCCCTGTATCCAGTTGCCCCTGTAGCCCTGCCAGTTGCCCCTTGTAGTCAATTGCCCCCTGTAGCCAGTTGCCCCTGTAGCCAGATGCCCGCTGTAGCCCTGTACGTTGCACCCTGTAGTCAGGCCATGTGTCACTTCATACTGCGTAACACCTCAGATTCTCCCCTGTACTAATGCGTTTACGGGAAAGGCGGGATTTTTTATCGCTGGGTGAATCAGAGGCTTGATAGAAGAAGGCAGAGGCTTGAGAGGTCCTGGACCTATTCGATCATCGTGCACCATGATCTTAAGTCGGTCTCTGTGTGTTGTATGTGTGCCCTGCATTACATGCGTTGGTGAGGTGGTAAATAAAGATTGCCAGAGGTCACCCATTAGGCTTCTGCCACAATGCCTGCTGCTGCTACTGCAGCTAATTGGCACGCTACTGCTGTCACGTTGCTGACATTGTTCCACCGTGACATTTGAAGAACGTGAAGCAGACGCAACAGATGTCTTCAGTTGATCAATCAGCATGGTCTCCATTTCCTGCATTTTACTCTCTATTTGGGTGGGTGGAAGGAAAGTGCTTAGTTTCGCTTTGTAACGGGGATCGAGGAGTGTGGCCACCGAGTAACTGTTGTTCATTTTGATGGCCTTAATGTGAGGATCATGTTGGAGGAAATGGAGCATCCAAGCACTCATGTGAGAGATGGAGCCTTGATTTCCAAAGCCTCTGGGTTGAGGGGCACTAGCAAACTGATCTTCCTCATCTTCCTCCTCCGCCTCAAATCCATGACAACCTCTTTCCAAGGCAGGGACATTGGTAAAGTCGGTGTCCAGGAATACCTCATCCTCCTCCTCCGCTTCCTCCGCCTCAGCTTCAACACAGCCCTGACTTGCCTCAGATGATGTACCCTGAGAGCTGAGGCGCCGCCTTGCACCAGCCCTGGACCCCGAACCACCGCCTAATGAAGACCAATAAAGATGTGAAACTATCGGGCCTTCTGGATTCGACAGAGAGAAAGGCTCCGTGTCCGCATCTGTGTCCGTCTCAACCTCCGTTGCTGGTGGGATCTGCTATATCAGAGTGTCCAACAGAACTAAGATCACCACAATGCTCATGCTGACAATCGCATTGTCCGCACTGACCATTTTGGTGGCTTTTTCAAAACTCGCAAGGATGGTGCAGAGCTCTTTCACCTGCCTCCACTCTCAGTGGCTCGACACCCCAAGGTCCATACCGCTGCTTGTCAGGCCATGTGTCACTTCGTACTGCATAATGGCATTGCGCTGCTGCCACAATCGCTGGAGCATGTGGAGGGTGGAATTCCAGCGTGTTGCCACGTCTACAATGAGACGGTTGACGGGGAGGCCGAGCTGACGCTGTAATGCAGCCAGCCGGGACGAAGAAGGGTGCGAACGGCGGAAGTGTGAGCTCAGACCTCGAGCCTTCCTCAGCAGGCAGTCCAGACCCGGTTAGCACTATTAGAAATTTCTGGACGACGAGTTCATGATGTGTGCCAGGCAAGGGATGTGCTCCAGCCTACCGATCTTAAGGGCGGCAAGGAGATTTCGACCGTTATCGCACACCACCTTGCCTGGCACAAGGTTCTTGTCACCCAGCCAGCGCTCGGTCTCGTTGCGAAGAGCCGTCCACAGCTCCTGAGCTGTGTGTTGATGGTATCCAAGACAGATTAATTTCAACACGGCCTGGTTTCTATGGGCACGTGATGCTACCAGTGGACCTTGGGGGAATGAACCCTGGACCATCCCTGCGCTTTTGAAGAGTGTGCGCTGAGCCTGAGGGCGTTCGTCACCACCAGAGACATCCACCCAGCTCACCCAGTGAGCTGTCACAGAGATATAGCGGCCTTGGCCGTGCTTACTAGTCCATGTATCGGTGGTCAGATGGACTTTGCTGGACACAGATGCAGACAACGCGCTTGAGATTTTAGATGACACGTGGCTGGCCAGGGCAGGGACGGCTTTTCTGGAAAAGAAATGCCTGCTCAGCATCTGGTATTGGGGGCAGGCAAGGGCCATGATGTGGCGGAACCCCTCTTTGTCCACCAGACACAAAGGCAACATTTCCAAGGCCAAAAGCCTGGCAATGCCGACACTCAGGCTTTTGGCATTGGGATGGTTTGGGTTAAAGGGTTTTTTCTGCTACCAAACCTGGTAGACAGAAGGCTGGCTGCTAGACTGGCCGCTGTACGGCGTGCAGGTCAAACTGTTGGAAGGATGGGTCTCTGGCGGTGGTGGTGGTACTCGGGCGACGGTGGAGGCTGAAGTGGAGGCTGATCTATGAGCATCACGCTGAGAGACATGGGCAGCTGAGGAACAGTTGGTCTTGGAAGCTGCGGAGGAGGAGGAGCCGGAGACAGAGAGTGTGATAGTGGTTGGAAGCCCGGCATCAGTGTGGCCTTTTTTCACCAAGTGTTCCCTCCATTTCAACTCATGCATTCGCTGCATGTGACTAGACATGTTGGTGGTGGTTAAACACCTAAGATTCTCCCCTCTACTAATGTGTTTACGGCAAAGGCGGCATATGTCATTGCTGGGTGAATCAGAGGCTTGATGGAAAAAGGCAGAGGCTTGAGAGGTCCAGGACCTATTCGACGGCGATATGCGAGGAGCGGTGTTTCCGCTGATCATGGCTGGCGGATTAATCGCAGCGGACTTGTGTGACCGCCCTCTCCCTTTTTGAGGCGGGACCCATACTAACACTACTCCATCGTCTTCCCCCTCATCCAGCGATGAAGCGCTCACAAGCATATTCTGCTGAAAAGACCACGTTGGATCCGATATGTCGTCATCATCATCATCAACACAGGTGACTTCCTCGTCCAGACATTCTACATCCTGGAGCTGCGGACTACAAGAAACAGGTACTGCAAGGCGTTGCCGACCGCCCGGAATTATTGCCGATTGACCAGCTTCCTCCTCCTCCTCTGATAGCATCAGCGATTAGGCGTTAGAGCAGACAAAATCATCCTCTTTTACCTTTTTTCTCATTAGTTTTCTTATTAGTACTTTTGCATTTTGTTTATTCATTTGTACACAGTTTGTTTGTTTTTCTTAATGGTGTCCCTGTGTCCCGTGTTATCCTCCTATATGCTCTGGTCACCTAGTATTCATTGCGTTTTTATTTTGTCTTTTATGTGGTTTCGCTTTTGATACTTGCCACATGTGGTGTTAATTACAAACATATTTCCACTAGGTCCGAATTATCTTTTTGGGCCATCGTGACACCAGTAAATTTACTTATATTCTCGGCAGCTTACCAGCGTCCGGTCTCATTGTCCGGGTTGCCTAGACAATGGTAACGTTATGTTCACTTCCTGCTTTTAAACCAAAACAACTACAGGTAAACCCTAAAAAAAGTACATAAAAAATAAAATTTTTTAA
>JAODAL010037762.1:0-40010 GCA_025379985.1 Phyllomedusa bahiana
TCGGGTTTTGTTTGGGGTGGCAGTCCGGTGGAAAGCCGCATAGGGGCCCGGGACATATGATGGCTGCGTACCTTTTGAAACGATGCGGCGGGCTGCCGGGCTCTGCCTTTTCCGCTTTGTGGGGTAGAAAGAGGCGCCGGGGCGTGGAAGGCCGCCCGCCACACTCCAGGCCCTGAACGTGTGAAGAAATTTGAGAGGGCAAATCACCCGGGGATGGGTTTTAAAGAAGTTAGCTCTCTTTCTAATTCTTTTTGATCCCATTTTGTTAGGCTTTCGTGTTTAAGGAGGTCTTTTGTGCGGAGCTCTTTCCCCGCCCTTCACTTACATGCCTGACCACGCCCCCCCTAAAAAAATTTCTGAAAAAATATCAGTTCCCAAAAAATATACTAAATGAGAGTCACGACAAAATAGCATAGGGGCACTTTGTATCTGTGATCAAACAGGTTGGGGGTCATGCTGTGCCCAGGACAGTATATCTATGCCATAAACTAAAATGGTGGTTAAAGACCCCTTTTCCCGCATTTTTTTAATCGTGGGTCAGACAGGTTTAAAAATTTTCAATTTGATAAAGGACCAAAGGGTATTTTTTAATGTCCGTTCAACTAAAAGGGGTTCAAAGACTCCTTTTCCCGCACTTTTTAAATTTGGGGGTCAACAGGTTTTAATGGCATACTGCGGTCCAGGACATAATAGTAAATGTCCAGTTCAACTAAAAGGGGGTTAAAAGACCCTTTTCCCAGCACTTTTTAACTGTGGGACCTCACTAGTCCTTGCTAAGCAGTACGATCTAGGTCCCAACACAAGAGATTACCCAGGCTGTGGGTAATCACGACCGCCAAATTTCATCTTGCAAATTAACCCCCACAAAAGAAATGCCAAGCACTTCCCCTTTTTATCCCAAATTGGAGGCTATGTGCAAATTGGGAAGGATATTGTCCCATTTTTTGATTCCCTTGTCAAACCCGGAAAAAAGTGGAAACAGCAGAGGAGGCATGTCTTGGTTCTTCAAAGACTCTGGAATGTGAAAAGGAAGGCTTGAAGATTGGACATAAGTGGATCCTCTCACTCCCATATTGAGCTAAAGCTTCACCAGAGAGCAGCGAGACAATGAAGACAACCTTGGTTCTAGTACAGAGGGGAAAGGCAGAAGTATGGTTGGGTAACAAGGTGAGGGTCACGTGGCTTACTTTTGTAATCGAGAACACACAGAAGGTCAAATCAGGCGGAGTTGAATTGTAAATGGGAGGTGGACATTCCCTTTAGTTGACTCCCCCAAAGGGTGTAACTGATTGTCTGTGCCCTATAAGTAAAGACATATGGTAAAGACAGTGAACTGTTGGCTTCAACTCTCCTTACAAGCAACCCGGGGGACACTTTTTTTCTTTATCTTTTTTATATTTATATAATAATTTTTATATATTATTTTTTGCACCGGAACAAAAAAGGGGTAAACAGTGTATATTTGGAAATAGGCAAACCATCCAAAAGAGACTACGTTTTTTTTAACAGGAATTTGCAAAACGTCTTTGCCAACATATACTGATGGATGCCTATTACATAAAGCCCAAATGGAAAGTGAAAGGACCTTACCTGTGCAAAACTTCTATAGCTTCTAAAAAAGAACAAAATCATAGATGCATTTATTTTTCTACCAGCACTGTGAAAGTCCCCAAATTTTACGTACCATCTATGAATTTACTAACAGTTTCTAACCCTCGCCAGCCACATTCGATGACATGCTGTTGTCAACCCCGTAGCTGGCATTAGATCCTGCTAACAGTTCTCTTCAAAAGAGTGTAACATTCTAATCTGGCTGTCTCAGTTCAATTTGGAAACAATAGTTTTCTAACCACCATGAATAGCTTTTAACATGTAGGGAAAGGTAAATAAAGACTATTACCAAATACGTTGCTGTTTTGATTTTGCTTTGTTCAGGAGATAAAGAAAATGTTATCTCTTCTTAGAATACACAAGTTTCTCTGGTTACCGATCATCTCTCCCTACCTCTCTCTTCTCTGTCTCTCATATATCTCTTTTATAAATCTTCTCTAGTCATGTCACTTCAAAAGGAGTAGCTAGAAACAGCAAAGCTAATATTTAAATTACTGCTATAGACCCACCCACAGCCCGACCAGGAAGTGTGAATCTAAAGCTGCCTGTGACTCTGTAAAACTACATGGTGAGAAAACCCCTTTAAGGGTGTGCAGATCTTTTGCCTGTATACTCTGATTTTTGTGGTTAGTTATTTTGCTACTAAATGAATAAACATGAGTCCATGTACCATACATAATAAAAACATAAAGGAAAATAAAATAAAGTACGTTTATTGATGTCATTCACCTATTTACATTAATATAATTCCAAGAAGCTGCAGCCTAATTTCATCAATGCTCATTAGGTGTTCCAGCTGTGTTCAGACAATTCATGTTGTTTTACAGGGCAACTTCTTGAAACAAAAAAAATCTAATGTTTATCAATTCTGGAGGCTTGCAAGGCAAACACCATTGCTTCTGAGATGAACTATCTCTATCTGCAAGGTAAATTGTTCTTGAGTAATTGCCGGGGATGTAATCGCAGGTTAATTAGTATTTCCATTTGCTTCTCTGAAACACCAGTGCAAAGCAAAGGAAGGACATGACCCCTGCATGCCAAAAATAAATATGTTATTCTGCTGTCTTTTCAGTCAATATAGATGTAGACAAAAGAGAGTAATACTGTAGATGAAAATAATGCAGGAAGGCATTTTAGATTTCACATAGTACATTCTGAACTAAAAAGAAGGATTATCATAAAATAGGTTATTGTTCATCTGACCATAAAGCTCCCAGAGGCTCCCAGCACAGTGTCTGACATTTAACAGTTTCCTAGATTCTTATAGATACAAAAAGGTAGAAGGATGGAAGCAGCCATGTGTGTGCAAGAGTATATTCTCATGGATTGCTAATTGTGATACAGAGAGCTTTATACTATAAAATAGGTGACTGTTTAAGGTGCCATTGAGATGATACGAGCAATTGATGAACTACAAAAGCTAAAATGATAATTAGGTTTCTTTGTGAAATTTACTTGAGGAAGTAGAGAGCTGAAACATTTACATCTGGATCTTGTCCATCCCTGTTCGCTATGTCTAAATTCTTGCAGGCCAATAAAATGAAATGGCAGGCGAGATTTGGCCCACAGACTTTGAGTTGACACGTGCATTATGGTATGTGAATCATATTTTAGATCCTCATCCCAGCACTACACAATTGCGAAGTCAGCATATCCATGTTGACCACAAAAAAAACGTACTCATATAAATGGAAAATAAAACTGCAATCCTTACAGTATATTCTCATGTGACAGATTTGTTGCACAATTTTCACACTGATGTATGTTGTTATCTCTGTGAAAAAAAAAATCATAAAAAGAACTAAGAAAGACAAAAACTGGATCTGACTTAATAACTGTTGTAAGATAGCAATCAGAAGACAAGGAGTGAGGAAATTCTAAGACATTACACCTACTGTGGAACACTGCAGCAGAACAGTGCCAAAAAAGGGACATTACCTCGGTATAAAGGTAGCACTTTGGAACTCACAACATTGTCTCATCATATCCACTTGACATGGTGACTAATATATAACATTTCATAAATAATGAGCTGATTTACACTTTCAGACTAGGTGAGATTACATTTTTCGGTTCACACATGTGTATTATGTGTTAACCATAACATATTTCACTGGTAACAACTTTCTGTTTTTTTTCTTTCCTTTGTTGGAGAATTTGCCATCTATGTTGTAGTATCTGCTTAAAGTAGATCTGAATTTAGTTCAAAGCAGTACTTTGAATTTAACTAAATATTCAGGACTTTAGGGGGGAAAAGTGAGATGGGTTTTCTGACCTCTAAAACACACCTAAACCAGCCATTGTATTCAGAGTCTAGTTCAGAAATTGCATCAAACCAGCTTTGTCGCAAACATGAAGAAACTGAGACCTCCATCTGTCAGGACGGTGAAAGTGGTGCATGAAAAACTTTAGAGCAGATTGCAAGTTTGCACACCAAAGGCTATTTGAGGATACTGGATCAGCAAGTTGGTGTATCGCCAGTTACATGTCAGTGAGTGCTGAAATCTTTGAACCTTAAACAATAGTGAATAAGATGTGTGCAGGAACTGTATGTGATTGCTGACGGACATTTGGACCCATTGGTGTACTTCATGGATAAAGCTTGGTTTAATTTATCAGGTCACATAAATTTCCAGAAAATTAGGCACTGGGCCACTGACAATTGCCATTTGATTCACGAAACACCACTGCACAACCAAAAAATTTGGGCTCCTTGTCGCGACATGTGTCGGAACATCGAATAGTGGGCGCCCGCTTTTCTGAAAAACTGTGTGAATGTCGTGGTTTAATTGGAGGTCCTTGAACAGTTTTATGATCAACTAACTGCAAAAGAAAAAATGTCCTGTTTTTTCCAACAAGATGGAGCAACATGCCACACCTCATAAAATTCACTAGCTCAGGTTTACAAACCGTTTATGGAGGAGCAAACTGTGAACAAGGGCTACCATGTTTCTCAGACTTGCCCACTTGTGATTTTCATCTATGGGGAAATTTAAGACAGAAAGGTATAACAACAATCAACATACCCTGGATAAACTCAAGGAAAACATCACAAATACTACCTGCAGCATCACTTTTGAAGAGCAAGCGATATGAGCCAACATTCTCTGATTTACCTAAAGGTGCATTCAGGGAGCACCCTTATCATGTGTGGTGACTTGCGGATAAATGAAAAAAAAATAAAAAGTCCATTTGCTCATTCATCTTGTCATACTATCGCCAGAGGCAGGGTACTTTCCCTAGGCTACCCTTTATAATTTCTCTTTCCGATTAGTTTAGTGCAGTTGCATGGCAGGGTCTTTACATCTGATCTATGAGGGCAGATCAACTGACCATTCTTTAAACATTCTTTTATTAAAGAATTGAGCAGTTGACAAATAATACAAAACTGAAAGATATCATAAAAAAACAAGAGGAAGAACATACTGTCACAAAAGGACAGGAAAGGGAATAACCGATAATAACAATCGGGAAATTCGGACATCAACAAAAAAAATTTTTTTTGAAAAAATAATAATAAAAACTTGCGGGTTATGAGATAGAACAAAAAAAAATTTTTTACTACAGTAATGCACAGAAACTGAAGGAAAAAACCCCCAAAAATTTTTCAAAGAGTTTTTTCCTCTTATTTACAGACTTAAGGGGGGTAAATTTAACTTTTTTTAACAGGCAAAAATTGAAAATTAATTTCCCTTTCTACAACCCTCAATTTTTGGGGGGGGTTTTGGTTTTTTCCCCAAATTAAAATAAATAGCTGTTTGGCTGCTATAAGATTGGAAAAAGTTTTGTGGGGAGGGTTTGATGGGAAGTCACAAAAACCCCAATATCTAAAACCGAAATTCAAGTAAAAGGGAAAAGGAAAAAATTAGTAATTTCGAGAGAAGATTAGAGACCAAATTTCCCAAAAAATTTTTAAAATGACGGAACCCCCACCAGGAACATGTAGCAGGTGCCTTTTTTGACCGCACCCCTTCCAACATTGATTGAGGATCCAGGGGAAATTTTTTTAGCTAACCTGGGGGGGGTAAGTCCCAAACCGTGGGTGGATCTTAATCATGGTTTTCTTTTGGTTTATGCATCTCGTTAAAGAGGAAGAGTTTTTTTTTGGGCCTTTTGTCCATTGACCCTTAGAGAAGGGGAGGATAACCCCTTTTTTCCCCCATTTAACATAGTGGGGAATTGGAGGGGGGCTTTGGCCAATATTGTGTGGTTTGTTAAAAAAAGGCCTTTTTTAAAAGCCTTTTTTTGGGAAAAGGGAGAAAAAATTGTGGAAATCGGATTTTGGGTGAGGTGTCGGGGCCCTTTTTAAATATTTTGGGGCCCAATGTCTTTTTTGCAGGAACTGATAAAAAGTTGAGCGGGGCAGAAAAAAAAGAAGAAAGAAAAAGTGTAAATGAGAAAAGGGTTTTTCCTGAAACATTTGGGGGTCAATTGTAAAGGATCCCAAAGCTTCTCCCCCAAGGGGGTTTTTTTTAAATTTGAAAGGGGGGAACCCTTTCCCAAAAGCTTTTAAAAAAATTTTTAAGGATATATCTCCCTTACGAAGGATGACCCAAACTTTTTAGGTAGGGCAAATTTTAAGCCCCAAATTTTTAAAGTAATTTTTAATTAAACCTAATGAAGAGGTTGGAAAAAGGGGCCCCAAAGTAATGGATATTTAAAAAATGGAAACTCTGGGAGATAGGGTGAAAAATGAAGGGGAGATTCTATTTGAGACCAAAATGTTAGAATCAATTGGCCCCCATAAGGGGAAAGGGCTTGCTCAAGCAAAAAAACCCACTTTGTAAGCAAAAAAATTTTGGGGGTGCAAATTCCCCATCCTTATTGCGAGGAAAAAGAGGTCTCTTTTTGCTCGGGGTTTTTTAAACCCCCCCACCAAAAAAAAAAAGGTAGAGAAAAGCTTTTGGAATTTAAGAAATTGGGGTTGGTATAAAAATAGGGAATTGCCCCTCCCAATTGAATATGTTTTTCGGTGGGCAAGGGATTTTTTAAAAACGCATAAAATTCTTGCTATCCAAAAAGGGGTTAAGGGTCCCAAACCTTTTTGATTTGGGATTTTAAAAATCAAAAAAAGGGAATTAAAATTCAAATCAATTTTTACGGGAAAGGGGAAAAAAAGGATTTTAAATTACCTAAAAAAATTGTTTTCATCTTCCTAGCGGGAAGTAAAAGGGTTTTTAAAAATTTTGGAATTTTGAAAATTTGGGGTTTTATTTATAGAAAAAAAATTTTGATTTTGGGGTGTTTAGTTTGTAAAAAAAGATTTTCTTTAAAAAAATTTAGAGGGGTTTTTTTAGCAGGGTTTGGGGAATTTGAGGATTTGGATTTTTGAAAAAATTTAAAACATAATTTTCCATCTGCATAAAACTTTTTTTTTAGGGTTTAGTCTGGTTAAACTAGGGGACCTTTTTTAAAACGTGGGTTATTCAAATATTTTCAGAGGGGCTCGCCAAAAAAAAAAAATTTTAGCGGGTTTGGGGGACACCCTTTGGGCGGGTGCTGTTAGTTAGGTCAAAAGGGAGGAGAGAAACCCAAAGGTTGAGAAAAAAAAAATGCTGAAGGTTTTGTAAAAAGGGCTTTGTTGCATAAATTTTTAAATAAACCAGTAAACCCAAATTTTTTGATCAAGGCCCTCGTTTTTGTTTTGGCCGTTGACTCTTGGGAAAGTTTTTTAAAGCGTCAAGTGACAAAAAAACCCTTCTTTGTGCCCCAATAAACCCTCCCAATTTCAAACCAAAGCCCCAGCAATCGACCGTGTTGGCTTCTTTTCTTCGCGCCCCTTGGGGACAAATCCTTTTTTGGATCTTTATGAAAAAAAATTTGGGGGAAAAAAAACAGTATTAAGGCAGAAGCAAAAATTTTTTTTGCTTAAATTTTAAATGTCTGTTTTCAATAATGAGTTTGGGCTATATTTTGCAGTGTTTTTCAAAAGGTTTCCCCGGGTTTCGGGATTTTTGTGATAAGGGTAATAAACTCCGGGGGGGATACGGGAATTTGGCAATTTTTATTACATAAGTCAACTAAATGGGGAGAAAAAATTTTTCTGAGAACAAGCAAATTTACTCTTTTTTAAATGCCATCAGGTCCAGGGGCTTTATTCTTTTTTATTACTATGATTGGAAATCCCTAACCTCTCAAAGGGATTTTGGAAAGTTTAGTTTTTCAAAAAGAGTTGGGGGAAAGAGTCGGAAAAATATGGGTTTGGGGAAAAATTTTTTTATATCACAGTCAAAGGGGGGAGGCAGGAAAAATTCCAGATGTTTAAAAAGATTTTTGGGGAATTAAAGAAAAAGGATGCAAATTGTTCAGCAATATCTAGTGGATTAATGAGTTTATTACCC
This sequence comes from Phyllomedusa bahiana, assembly GCA_025379985.1. Taxonomy (NCBI): domain Eukaryota; kingdom Metazoa; phylum Chordata; class Amphibia; order Anura; family Hylidae; genus Phyllomedusa; species Phyllomedusa bahiana. Next base: position 7,953 of record JAODAL010037762.1, read on the forward strand.
CGAGGGGGGAAGTCAGATGGGGGATTCAGGGTTTAGCGGCTGAACTTTTTATTTTTCTGGGGGGAAATAGTTTTGTGGGGCTGTCTCCTTTTTGTGTAAAATTCCCCCTTTCATTTTAAACGAGAATTTAAATTTTGTATTTTTGTAGAAAAAAATACGTAAATCCCCCCCTTTGGAAGCTAAATTATTCTGTTTAGTCGGCGATTGGGGTTAGCTTAAAAAACCGCCCCAGGTTTTTTGAAAAATTTAAATAATAGGGTTTTTGAAGAAGGGTTGGGATTTATTTTAGATCTACTAGTAGTTGAAAAGATTTCCCACAAATAAATGCCTTTTTAGCACACCAATAGCATTGAGGAGGAAGAACAGTGGGGGGTATTAAAATGAAAATAAAAAAATTTTGTTTGGGTTTTTAAAAAGGTTTACAAATTTTTTGGGATTTTTTTAGGAGAAAGTTGTTTAAGGGCTCCCGAGGGGTTTCCCGAGGGGTTTTGGTACTAAGTCTTAAGGATCAAAATCTACAGGTGCGTGGGTCAGACCAGGTAATTGATCCCATTTAGAGGGGAAGTTGTAATTTAAAAAATTTTATAATTATGAAAAAGTCTTTTCCGGAATGGAAATTTATAAAAAGAAAAAAAAAAGGGGTTTTGTTTTCTTTTCTGTTGTAGCCAAAAAAAACGCCAGATATCGTGGGAAAATCTTTCCCCTGTAAGAAAGAGTAAAGATCGGTTAATTTTCCTCCTCAAACTAAGAGGTCCCATGTCATTTTTTTTCCAAATAAGTTTTAAATCACCACATACCCAAAAAGTCCCCCCTTTTTTTAACGTTTTTTAGCTGTGGAGAAAACTTCCCCCGGGTAAAAGGAAATTTGGGGGTTTTTATTAGGGGGAGTATAGTGTAACAAAAGTGTAAGGTTTTGGAAATTTTTTTTTACAAATAATATAAAGTATCGACCCTTTGGGTCTATAATTTTTTGGTGGGAAATTAAAAAGAGATTGAAAATTTTTTGACTAAAATTGCGAGGGCCCCCTTCTTTTTTAGAGGGGTGGTTTAATGGAAGATGAAGGGGAATTTAAAATTTTTTTTTAAAACTAGGGGCAACATGGATAATAAATGTTCTCCCGTAAACAAATAATAACAGCTTTTGGGTTTGTTACATCTCTCCACCGCAAAGACCCCTTTAAACGGGGGGGTTTAAACCCCCTTTCACAATTTTTAGGGCCAAAAAATTTTAAAGGGGCATAAAAATTAGATATAAAAAAAGTTTGGAGGAAACCCCAATTAAAATTATCAAGGAAATGCTGAAAAAAGCTAAGAGATGCCCCCAAAAATTTTGGGGAAACAGTAAAAAACAAAATTTCCCCGATAACTTTTAAAAGTTTCAGAAAAAAATTTTAGGGAAAAATAAAAACAAAAACATTACAAAGAAATTTTTCCTTTAGGAGGAAAACAAAGGGGCCCGTCCGCCTTGGAAACCCGTAAAACCAAAAAAACCTGAAAAACAACAAAACGGAGAAACCCCCTGCCCGTAAAAATTTTGGGTTAAAGGGAATTTAAAAAAATAAAAGGGAAAATGAAGAGGGGCCAGTTTTGCAGGGGTTTTTAAAGAAGTCTGGATGGGTTTTAAACGGAAAACAAGGTGGGGATCTTCCCCCTGGACGTGATGGGTTTTTTTTTGGGGGTGGGGTGGAGTCACTGGACAAGAGGTTCCAGCTTCTTAGAGAAATTCAAAACTTCTTCCCGGGGAGTTGGGAAAGGGATATTTTAGAGCCTCTTTTAGGATTTTAAATTTTTACCGGGAAAACCCCTCTATAAAAAAACTCCTTGGTCAAAAAAAAGGAAACTTTGTGAAGGGTTGGAAAATGTTTCCCGCCCAAACACGTAGTGCGGAAAAGGTCAGGGAAAATTCTCACCTTATTTCGCCCTTTTATCTGGGCTTTTAAGGTCCAAAAAACCCCTTTTTGGAAAAGAAGTTTTTCCTCCTCCCCAAGAAACTTTTTACATCGATTAACTGTTATGGGAGTTTTCAAATTCTGCCATTTTAGATTCAAAATGGCTGTTTTTGTTGCTAGGAGGGAAAACCTGTTTAAAAATTTAGACATCATTTGCTTCCAAATCAGGGGTGGAGTGGGGGTGCGGGGAAGGGGAAAAGAAAAAACCCGCGCAAAAGTATTTGTTTTTAGGGGTTGCCCCTTCAAGAGGGGTTTTGGGGGTTCGATTTTCTTTCAGTTTTCCCCCCCGGGGGGAACAGGGGCGCGAGGGGGTTGGAAAATTGTGAACCCCTTTTTTTTATGATGCTTCTTCCCCGGGGAGGAATTTTGGGGAAAAAAAAAAATTTAGGAAATTTGGGGGGTTTGTTTCTGGGGTTTTTTTTATTTGTTTCCTCCCATAATGATTTCTTTTCTTTAATTTGCGATTGTGAAAAAAGGGTTTCCCAAATAGGTTGTGATATCGGTTTGAATTTGGGATATAAATGAAGTGCCCTCAAACCCCTTTTTGGATTGTTAGATGGTTTAAAAAAGAGAAAAGGTAAAACTCAGAGGGTGGGAAAGATTTCAGCTTAAATTTCCCTGGCTACGGAGGGAAGTTTACGGTTTTCTTTAAAGAAGTCTCAAAATGTGTTGCAGTGGTGGGTTTGCACTAAGGAATAGGGGTTTTGCACTGGGATAAAAAGGAGGTAGTTTTTTGGGTTTTGGGGTCATTTAATGCCTCTCCCTTTAAAAGGGTTTTTCCGGGATAGATAAGGGATGTCCAAAACACAGAAAACAAAGTATAGTACAGGTTTTGAGTTAAAAAAAAGGAAATATCCCCTAGGGAGTGCAGAAAAACTCCCTTTTTCCAACGGAAAACAACCAAAAATTTATTTAAAACACAAAACCACGACGGGGTTTTTAAAATGTTTTTAATAAGCAGACAGTGTCGAATTCAAACCCCGTTGATGGGACTTTTTAGAGGGGTTGGGAAAATTCAGGCAGGTGGAAAATTTGATTGCTAAGAGTATAGAGTTTAAAAGGGGACCACTGTGGTTTGTTGCAATACTAGTTAAAAGTATCTTTTAAAATGTAAACCATTTCGCGGGGGGGAGATTAGAGGAGAGCGTTGATGAAAAAGGGGGGGCTTTTTGGGGTATTTTGTAATTTGACCCCAGAATTCCCCCAAAGGCCCCAAAAAAATAAGTCGGGTTTACTTTAATTTATATTAAATTTTTAAATTTTAATAATAATCCCTTTTGGGTTTAAGCCGTTAAACGTTTTTTCATGCTTTCGATATCCAAACACAATTTCAGGTTTTACTTTGTTAAAAATGTTTTTTTTTATAAAATTTTTTTCATACATTTTTTTTCATACATTTTTTCTCTTTTGTTTCAAATTGGTAAAATAGAAGTTTAAAAATCAAAGGGGGAAACCAAGGGACATTGGTTTTGGTGGGGGATATATATTGAAGGGATTGGCCACCCTTGTTTGATAGTTTAAAACTAAGGGGGTGAAGGATAAACCTGAAAACCCTCAACTTTGTGGGGGTTTTGGATGTTTTTTAAAACCCTGAATTTTTTTTTGTTCTTTTTTTTCCCAATTTAAAAAGTGAAACCTTTTTTCATTTTTTTCCCAAAATCCTGCTTGGGAGAGTGCTGATTTAAATACAGTTTTCCCCTTTCATTTACCAATTTTAACTCCAGCCGGAGATTCCCATTGCACCCTGCCCTGAAAGGGATTCACGTACCCTGCTTTTTTCCCCCAAATTTTCTGGTGTGTTCCCCCCTTTTTTCAAACACATTAACAAAGACACTGACTGTCAGTAATGGTGGGACCCTGGGTATGGGCAGGGTCACCCAAAACCGTGGAGAAAGGGATTGCCCCGCAAATTCCCCCAAAACAGAGTCCCTTTTAACTGCTGTTCTCCTTTTGGGGCCCCCATGACATGTTCAAAATTGCAGGCAGAGGAGGAAAAAAATTTAAAAAAGTAAACGTCCTCTTATGAAAACTCTTGTAATCCCCTTGAGGATTTTTATTGTAATTGGCTATTTTTGCCCCAGTTCTTCTTCCCTGAATCAGAGGGGGGCAACTGGGTTTCCCAAAAAAACTGGATATGTGGGGTTTTTTGAAAACAGGGTTTGGACGGGTTTAGAGGAGTCACAGGGGAAGTTTTCTACTACCGTTTCCAAAACCAGGCCACACCCAAACTGACCATTCTGGGCCAGCTTTGGGGGAAATTTGTTTGAGTTGTAATTACTATCCCCTTTTTAAAAATTTCCAGGTTTTAAAACAGGGGGGAAAATTATAGCATTGTTTTGGGGTTCTTTTTGGGGTTTTGTATTTCCTTTGGGTTTTTGTCAACCCCGGGTCGAGAATTTTTGTATACCTGGTTAATTTTAAAGGGCTGAAAGAATTTAAAGAAATTTAAACCCAAAAGCCCCTTAAAAACCCTTAAGGGCAAAATTTTTGTAAAAAAAAAAAGGCTGCTGAGCCCCCAAACCCCCGAATCCCCAGGTGCCATTTAAAACCAGATCAAAATATAAATAAGTGAAGCAACATCCAGAGGGTGAAGTGTAAAAATCAATCCATATAATATAAAGATCCAATATCTCTGTATGATTTACTACACTAAAACATATATATATATATATATATAATATATATATAATATATATATATATATATATATATATATATATATATTATATATATATATATATATAATATATAATATATAATATATAATATAATATATATAAATATAAACCTTTTCACATATGTGGATCTACCTTTTCATTTAACACCATAAAGGGTGCATGGAGCAGGCTCACACTCTGAACCTGCTCCATATGTGGCAGGTGTAGCCTGTTATTTACAGCTGACCTCCAATTGTAGCCACTGCTACTGCTATTAGCAACCGGCTCTGATCCCTACTTTTTAACAGCTTAGATGTTACAGCAATCATTGTGTATCCCAAATCAGCCCGCCCATAGTAAGGATGTAATAGGTAATGCTGCCTATGTGACCCAGCGATGTAGCGCTCACAGCAGCCACCGCACGGTGCAGGCAGAGGCTGCGGCAAAGCAGCCGGTATACACTGAAAGCGACTGCTTATCCTTTGGTGTAATGCAATGATGACCAACAAAATAAATGAACTAGAATTACTTATAGCTGAAGAAAAATATGACATAGAGGGGATAACTGAGACATGGCTGGACGAGAGCTACGACTGGGCGGTTAACTTACAGGGTTACAGACTATTTAGAAGGGATCGTAAAGACCGGAAGGGGGGAGGTGTATGTCTCTATGTAAAATCCTGTCTGAAGCCAACACTACAGGAAGATATAGGTATAGGTAATGAACATGTGGAATCATTATTGGTAAATATACATGGAGGTAACAATAACAATATAATACTAACAGGGGTCTGCTATAGGCCCCCAAATATAACAGAACCCATGGAAGATCTTCTCCTCAGGCAAATAGATGAGGCGGCTAATCAGAATGAGGTTATTATGGGCGACTTTAACTATCCAGACATCAATTGGGAATCTGAAACCTGTAGCTCTCATAAAGGAAACAGGTTTTTGTCAATAACTAATGATAATTACCTTTGCCAAATGGTGCAAGAACCGACTAGAGGAAAGGCCCTTCTAGACTTAATATTGACTAATAGACCTGACAGAGTAACAAAGGTTCAGGTTGAGGGGCACCTAGGAAATAGTGACCATAATATAATAAATTTCCATTTATCCTTCAATAGAGTTTTTTGTCAAGGAGCCACAAAAACACTGAATTTTAGGAAGGCTAATTTTATTCTGCTTAGGGAGGCCCTAAACCGTATTGACTGGGACAATGTGTTTAAATATGGCAGAACAAATAATAAATGGGATATTTTTAATAACATCCTAGGCTACCACTGTGAGAGGTACATAACTTATGGTAATAAAATAATTAGAAAAACCCAATGTGGATCAACAGGGATGTAAAAGAGGCAATAAAAAACAAAAAGAAAGCGTTTCACCTACTAAAACAGGAGGGTAGTGAAGAGGCACTAAGAAGCTATAGGGAAAAAAATAAAGTGTGTAAAATAAAGATAAAGGAAGCAAAGCTGGAGACGGAAAGACGTATCGCTATAGAAAGTAACACTAACCCCAAAATATTTTTTAACTATATAAATAGTAAAAAGATTAAAACAGAAAATGTTGGCCCTTTGAAAAATACTGAGGGAGAGACAGTAGAGGGCGATGAGAAAAAGGCAAACCAATTAAACACTTTTTTCTCCACTGTATTTACCGAGGAGGATGACTTTCCTGTTGAACAGAGGGATGAGGTAAACTCCAACTTAAAAGTTTCTTGTCTAACCCAGGAAGAAGTGCAGCTCCGTCCTAAGAAGATTAAAATAGACAAATCCCCAGGTCCAGATGGCATACACCCACGTGTCCTAAGGGAGTAAAGTGGTGTCATAGATAGGCCACTATTCTTAATATTTATGGACTGTCTAATAACGGGGTATGTCCCAAAGGATTGGCGCATAGCAAATGTGGTGCCAATATTCAAAAAGGGGTCAAAAAGTGATCCAGGAAACTATAGGCCGGTAAGTTTGACCTCTGTTGTAGGTAAAATGTATGAAGGTTTTCTCAGAGATGCTATTCTGGAGTCTCTCACTGAAAATAAATGTATAACTGTAACGGGTATGGTAGTGGATCCACTGGACCCCCACAAGCGGTGGTGTAAGCCACGCCAGGGAGCAGAGTCTAAATAGGTCCGGTTTTCACCAGAGCCCGCCGCAAAGCGGGATGGACTTGCTGCGGCGGATTGTTACCAGGTCGCTACCCCTGACGTGACTTGCTTGCGGAGGAAGCCGAAGTATAGCATGGTACAGAATGGTTAAGACAGGCTCGTAGTCGGGGACAGGCGGTAAGGTCAGGGCAGGCGGCGAAGGTTCGTGGTCGTAGGACGTAGGCGAGAAGGTTCGGTACACGGAAATCAGGACGAGACTCAGATAGACACTTTTTCTGAAGGATACTAGCACTAAAGATCCAGCGGGGACGTGCTGGAGGCGTTACCAATATATAGGGTCAGTGCCCAGCAATCAACCAATTACTGCCGCACTGGCCCTTTAAATTTCAGAGAGCCGGCGCGCGCACCCTAGGGAACGGGGACGCGCGCACCCGACGGCAGAAGACCATGGGGAAGCAGGAGCGTGGCTGGGTAAGTGCGATGCCGCGGGGGCACAAGTGCGCCCGTGGCCCGGCCCGTGGGCCACGGCGCCACTCGTCCCCGTTCTAGGGGATAGTGTAAGGATACAAAAGCACCCACAGCCAGGACCAAGGGCTGCGGGGCTCCTTGTTACAATAACGCAGTTCCAGCATGGGTTTATGAAGGATCGGTCCTGTCAGACTAATCTCATCAGCTTCTATGAGGAAGTCAGTGCTAGACTGGATCGGGGTGAGGCACTGGATGTCATATATCTAGATTTTTCTAAAGCATTTGATACGGTGCCACATAAAAGGTTGGTAAATAAAATGAGAATGCTTGGACTGGAGGAAAATGTGTGCAATGGGGTAAGCAACTGGCTCACTGATAGAAAACAAAGGGTAATAATTAACGGTCCATACTCTGACTGGATTGCTGTTACTAGTGGGGTACCACAAGGGTCAGTATTGGGCCCTATCCTCAACATTTTCATTAACGATCTTACACATGGATTGCACAGTAGAATATCGATCTTTGCAGACGATACAAAGCTCTGTAAAGTAATCAACACAATAGAGGATAATGTGTTATTACAAAGGGATCTGGATAAGTTGGAGGCCTGGGCAGGGAAATGGCAGATGAGGTTTAACACAGATAAATGCAAGGTTATGCACATGGGGAGGAAAAATCCATTACATGACTACATGTTAAATGGAAAAAGGCTGGGTAAAATTGACATGGAGAAGGACTTGGGAATCCTGTCAGACAGCAGCTGCCAAGGCAAATAGGATCATGGGGTGCATTAAAAGGGGCATAGAGGCACATGATGAGAACTTTATTCTCCCATCATACAAGTCACTGGTTAGATCACACATGGAATATTGTGTACAGTTTTGGGCACCAGTGCACAGGAAAGACATTGTAGAGCTTGAACAGGTACAAAGGCGGGCAACAAAAATAATAAAAGGACTGGGTGGACTACAATACCCAGAAAGATTATTAAGATTGAGGTTATTTAGTTTAGAGAAAAGACAGCTTCGGGGGAACGTATTAAATATGTTTAAATACATCAAAGGTCAATATAGAGATCTCTCCCAAGATTTATTTATACCCAGAGCTGTATCAAGAACAAGGGGGCATCCTCTACGTCTTGAGGAACGAAAGTTTCTACATAAACATATAAAGGGATTCTTTACTGTAAGAGCAGTGAGACTGTGGAACTCTCTGCTAGAGGAACTTGTCATGGTGAATTCACTAACAGAGTTCAAAAAGGGTCTGGATGCATTTCTAGAGTGTAATAATATAACAAGTTATAGTGTCTAGGATTCTGGAGAGGGGTCATTGATCCAGGGATTTTTCCGATTGCCAGATTGGAGTCGGGAAGGAATTTTTCCCTAAAATGAGGACAATTGGCTTCTACCTCATTGGGGTTTTTTGCCTATCTCTGGATCAACACCTTAGCACAACAGGCTGAACTGGATGGACGTCTCGTCTTTTTTCGGCCTTACAAACTATGAAACTATGATGTTGTTGTGCTGCAGTCTGTACTAGGTCCTAAGGCTATGCCTAGGCTTGGGGCCTAGTAGAACACGGACGTAGTGTCCCAGAGGGGGTGGCGTGATGACTATATGCCATCCACTCCGGATTCAAAGAGCGGTTTTCAGTGCGAGAGCTGAGGTGAGTATTATTTTTATTTTTTTTAATAGGGAGAGGAGGGCTGGAATACCTACCCATAGGAGCCCTAGCTACCTATACATAGTAGCCCTAACTACCTGCTCATAGTAGCACTACCTATCCATAATGGCCCTAACTACTGAACCTAAGTGGTACTACCTACTGATCCTAAGTGGCTCTAACTACCTACCCTAAATGGCCCTGCCTAACTACCATAAGGACCCTTTCTACCTGCCTAGCTACCCCAAGGTGCCCTATTTACCTCCCTACCTACCTACTTCAAGTTACCTTATCTATCTACCTTCTATAAGGGCTCTATCTACCTGCCTACATACTGGAAGTGGGCTTATCTAACTGGCTACCTACCACAAAGGGCCCTATCTACCTGCCTACCTACCACAAGGGGTCCTACCTACTTAACTATATACTAGAGGGGGCTCTACCTACTTACCTACCTACTAGAATAGGCTCCATACTGAAGGGTGACTTTACTTAAAAAGTTTTGAAAAGTCTGCCACTTTTCAGAATATTTTTTAAGGTCTAACCTACCTAAAAGAAGTATATTCCTATTCGCCTATCTAATTGGAGAGGGGGGGGGGGGGTTTCTACTATCTGGAATGAATGCCTAAGTACTGGTGACACAAATGGGGGCCCTATAGTTAGTTGGGGTAACTTTCACTGTTTGGAGTCTAACATGTTTATGTGGTAAATTCTGCAGGAACGAGTTGCGGCCAGGAGAAGACGACATGATAGTCTGGACTGGATAAAGAAAGAGAAGAGAAAGAGAACAACTCTCATCAGATAAGACATAACCTGTGAGTCACTAAATTTAGCTGTCCTATAATCACTAATATGACAGCAGAGCCTATGTGCAGCCACTATCTACCACTATATGGTCACTGTATGGTGGTAATAGTGATTTAAGTGTAATAGTTTATATTCAGTAACAGTACAATGGTATTATTTAAACCATTTATGGTGGTAAGATGTGGTGATAATTAGAGATGAGCGAACAGTAATGGTGTGAGGTTCAATTCGAACTCAAACCGATTAAAGTAAATGGGAGAAGATGTTCGAGTTAATTTTTATACCTATACAGGTGAGGAGAAGCTGGAATTACCATCCACGACAGTAAACTGGATATGTGGAACAAGCGTAAACTGGAAAAAAGAAAAACAGAGCGGGAAGGCAAAAACATTTAATTTTAAAAGGGCCAATTTTTCTTTATTGAGGGACGCAATACAGACTGGGAGCAGCTATTAGCAAATAGTGATGTTGGAGCCAAATGGGAGAGCTTTAAATATACTTTGGGGAAATGTATTGCAAAATATATTCCTATGGGTAATGTAACGGTCTAGAGGTGGATCCGCTGGAGCACCGCAGGCGATGGCGTAAGCCCACACCAGGGAGTGGAATCTAAGTGGGTCCCGGTATTCACCAGAGCCCGCCGCAAAGCGGGAGGGTCTTGCTGTGGCGGGAGTCCACCAGGTCACTACCACTAGCGGGGCTTGCCTGCGGTGGCGGCCAAGGGTACCGAGGTACAGGATCGGCAGGCAGGCTTGTAGTCGGGGACAGGCAGGAGGTCAGGACAGGCGGCTCTGGTTCTTAGATGGTAGACAAGCAGGAGGTCAGGACAGGCGGCTCTGGATTGTGGTCGGTAAACGTAAGCAGATGGTCGGTACACGGTAAGGCAAGACAGGAACACTCTAGACAGCTTATTCCAAGGGAAAACACACCAAGGATCCGGCGAGGGCCGACAGGAAGAGGCCGGGCCTTAATAGGAGCAGTGCCCGGCAAAGACCAATTACCGGCGCACTGCCCCTTTAAATTTCCAACAGCCGGGCCACGCAAGCCCTAGGGGGCGGAGCCACGCGCCGGTGACCGAGACTGACTGAGCAGGAGTGTGGCCAGGTAAGTGGACGCCGGCGGGGGTCGGGACATGAGCGGACCCCGAACCCGACGTGCGGGACGGGGCTCCGCTGGGAGCAGGAGCACGGGCGTGCCTGCGACCAGGGACAGAGGGCATCCGTGACATTTAAAAAGTATAGGCGACTAAAACTAAAACCAACATGGCTTCTACCTTCTGTTAAGAGGGCAATAAACAATTAAAAGGGCATTTAAAAAATATTAGTCAGAGGGGTCGGCATCAGCCGTTGAAAATTACAGAGAGCTTAATAAAATCACTAAAAACGTGATAAAAGCAGCTAAAATTCAAAATGAAAGGCAGGTGGCCAAGGACAGCAAGACTAACCCCAAGAAATTCTTTAAGCATATAAATGCCAAAAAGCCGAAGTCAGAGCAAGTAGTACCCTTAAAAACTTGTGATGGGGTGCTGGTCCCTGGGGACCAGGAGAAGGCAGAGGAACTAAATAGGTTCTTCAGCTCAGTATATACTATCAATGAGAAAGTAGTTGATGGGGGTGGGCCAAGTGCAGATGTAGGTGGTGCCAGTACTGTTAATACCTGATCTGCTACAATTAATTGGCTCAGTGTAGAAAAAGTCAAAGTCAAGTTAAATAAACTGAATGTGAACAAGGCTCCAGGCCCTGATGACATAAACCCAAGAGTTCTTAAAGAGCTCTGCGCGGTTATCTCTGTGCCCCTGTACATGATATTTAGAGATTCCCTGGTGACTGGTATAATACCAGGAGACTGGCGCAAGGCAAATGTAGTTCCCATCTTCAAAAATGGCTTCAAGTCTTGCCCAGATAATTATAGACCAGTAAGTTTAACATCTGTTGTGGGAAAAATTATTGAGGGGCTCACAAGGGACTATATACAGGCATATGTGGACAAATACAATATTATTAGTGATTGCCAGCATGGATTTACTAAGGACAGAAGTTGTCAGACCAATCTAATCTGTTTTTATGAAGAGGTGAGTAGAAGTCTGGATAGCGGGGAAGCTGTGGATATTGTGTTTTTAGACTTTGCAAAGGCGTTTGACACTGTCCCGCATAAGCGTTTGTTAGGTAAATTAGAATCCATTGGGTTAGAGATAACAGTGTGTAATTAGATTAAAAACTGGCTGCTGGATAGTACTCAGAGAGTGGTTGTGAGTGGTGTGCCGCAGGGCTCAGTATTGGGTCCTCTTTTATTTTATATATTTGTTAACGATACAGTGGAAGGGATCAATGACACCAAGCTATGCAGGGTAGTGCAATCTATGGAAGATGCTCATAAATTTGTTGCAGACCTGGACACACTGAGCGCTTGGTCATCCACTTGGCAAATGGGGTTCAATGTGGATAAATGTAAGGTTCTGCATCTGGGTAGAAATAATCTACAGGCATCATATGTCCTAGGGGGAGAAAAACTTGGACAATCGCTTGTTGAGAAAGATCTGGGCGTTCTTGTAGATCATAGACTACAGAACAGCATGCAATATCAATCAGCTGCCTCTAAGGCAAGTACGATTTTGGTGTGTATTAAAAGAGGCATGAAGTCGCGGGAAAAGGATGTAATTCTACCGCTGTACAAAGCATTGGTGCGACCTCACTTAGAATATGCTGTTCAGTTCTGGGCCCCACTTTAAAGAAGAGATGTAATTAAGCTATAGAGAGTACAAAGATGAGCAACCAAACTTATAAGGGGAATGGAGCATCTTAGTTATGAAGAGAGGTTAGTAGAATTTAACTTATTTAGTCTAGAGAAAAGACGGCTTCGGGGGACATGATTAATTTATATAAATATATAAATGGTCCCTACAAAAAGTATGAGGAAAAATTATTTCAAGTGAAGCCCCCTCAAAAGACAAGGGGACATTCCCTTTGACTAGAGAAAAAAGGATTCAATCTCCAGAGGAGAAGGGCGTTCTTCACTGTAAGAACTGTGAATCTGTGGAATAGCCTGCCTAAGGAGCAGGTCACAGCAGGAACTGTAGAGAGTTTCAAGAAAGGCTTAGATACCTACCTGGAACTAAAGAATATTAATGCCTATGTAGCTATGTAAAATTCTGGATCCTGGCTAGTGGAGGCTCTGGGGTCAGAGATAGGGTCTTCACTGGAGCAGATTTGTTCTTGCCTTGTGGGTTTCAGGGCATTAACCAGTGGTGAGGCTGAGCTTAAAGTCGATGTCTCTCTCCCTTCACCCACATTTTCCCCACCCTTGGATGAACTTGATGGACACGTGTCTTTTTTCAACCGTACTAACTATGTAACTATGTAACTTAGTGAAGAAATGTTGGCTTTAAGAGTGACAGAAAAAAATTGAGAGGCTAAGATACTTCATTCCTTTCAATGGCTAACTTAAAAGATGAGGACAGCTTGCAAGCAGGGGCGTAGCTATAGGAGGTGCAGTGGTAGTAGCGGCTACGGGGCCCTGCATCCTAAGGGGGCCCAAAAGCCCCTTTGACACATAAGAAGACGCCAGTATTGGAAATGGCACATGGTAACTGGCAGGAGCCCCATTTCACTTTTTCCACCAAGGCCCAAGAACTTCAAGTTATGTCTCTGCTTGCAAGCTTTGTACATGTGCTATATGTGGTGGCAGCAATAACATCTCAACAAGGAACATGAAGGTTCAGCTGGCAAGGTTGTAGTTATATGGGGTGCAGCAGTAGCAGCCCTTATGGGGCCCTGCATCCTGAGGGGGCCCAAGAGCACCTTTGACACATAAGAAGACATCGGTATTGGAAATGGCACATGTTAACTGGCAGGGGTGCCAATAGGGCAGTACAGGCAGTACTCAAGTCAGGGGCCCTAATCAAAAAGGGGTCCACTGATATAAAAATAGGAACGAGATATGGGTGGGGGCCACATTTGATTTGTCTGTATGGGGCCTTGAAACGGTTCATAGATGACTGATGGCAGCCCCGTTTCACTTTTTGCAGCAGGGCCCAAGGACATGAACTTATGCCTCTGCAGACTGGAGTAGATTAGATGGCAGTATCATTGGTGGCAGCGAGAACATGCCAATGGGGAACATGGAGGTTCCGGTTCGAAAAAAAAAAGGCAGCAGTACCATTAGTGGCAGCAAGAACATGCCAATGGGAAACATCAAGGTTCAGGATAATGGGACTTAGTACATTTGGTGGTAGTACAGGAGAAGGCATTTAAAAAATAAAGATTTGGAGGGCTACAAGGAGGAGGATTAAGAGGTGTACGCAGTGCACATCAAAATCATACAAGTGTATATTTCAAAATAAATTCAGCCATAAGACTTGTAAATCTAGCTGTTGGCAGCAGTAGAATACAATTTGTAGAAGCAGCAGGCACAGGAACTACAGACATGAGATGTAGTGTAGTTTAAATGTGTATTTCACATTGTCAAAAAGATGTACTACTGTTTACAAGTCAGTGACATCGGCAACAGGAACAACAAAATGATTCATTTTTGTAAATGTCAAACAATACACATTGTCAGGGTAAAAATGGATACGTTTGTCATTACCCCGCCAGCTGTGCTTAATGTGCGTTCCGCGATAACGCTGGCTGCTGCGCAAGATAAAACTTCTATGTCATGTTGAGCATGCTCAGGCCATTCATCTTGTTTGGACACCGAAAGTTTAATGGGTCAAGAATAAGCCGCAGGTAGTCATGGACCATGGTCTTAAGGCGGTCTCTGTGTGTTTGAATGCTGCCCTGTCTTACAGGTGTTGGTGAGGTGGTAAAAAATGATCGCTAAATGTCACCCAGTAGGTTCCTGCCACAATTCCTGCTGCTGTGGTTACTTGCCATTCTACTGCTGCCGCGTTGCTGACATTGTTCCACCATGAAATTAGAATGTGAAGACGTAAAAGATGTCTCGAGTTGGTCAATGAGCTCGGTCACAGAATCCTGCATTGTACTGTTAATTTTTGTGGATGGAAGGAAATTGTTCATTTTTGTCTTCTAACATGGATCAAGGAGGGTGACCACCCAGTAATCGCTGTTCATTTTTACTGCCTTGATGTGTGGATCACGTTGTAGGTAGAGATGGGCGAATTTCCCGAAATGCGGTTCGTTCACTTTGGGACGAATCACGTTAAAAAACAGCTATTTCCAGGCTGCACAGAGCCTGCAGGGTGCTGTAGAACATTGTGCCATGCTTAAATATGCAGAGAGAGCTTGGTTTGGTCTTCATACAATGTTGTGTTTTAGTATGACACGCAGATGACTGCCGCCGCTCTTAGAATCGCTTCACTCTAAAATTCCCTGGGCACTTAAGAGGGCAAAACTGACCAAAAACCTGAAGGGGGAATGTAGCCTGATAAAGTCATGGTAGCGACAGCTGAAAAAAAACAAGCTGAGGGCTCAGGTGGCAACATCAGTGACAGAGTGTGGAGGTGACGGCGGCAGCCACAGCAGCATGAGGTCAGAGAGTGGCACAATGACATTCTGGAGGTGGCAAAAACAGGAGTAGGCCAAGAGTGGCACAATGACACAGTGTGGAGTTGACGGCATCAACAGCAGCAGCAGCATGAGGTCAGACAGTGGCACAATGACATTCTAGAGGTGGCAAAAACAGGAGTAGGCCAAAGAGTGGCACAATGACACAGTGTGTAGGTCCCGGCAGCAGACACAGCAGCAGCATGAGATCAGACAGTGGCACAATGACAGAGTGTGTAGGTCACGGCATCAGCCACAGCAGCAGCATGAGGTCAGACAGTGGCACAATGACAGTGTGTAGGTCACGGCAGCAGCCACAGCAGCAGCATGAGGTCAGACAGTGGCACAATGACAGTGTGTAGGTCACGGCAGCAGCCACCACAGCAGCATGAGGTCAGACAGTGGCACAATGACACAGTGTGTAGGTCACGGCAGCAGCCACAGCAGCAGCATGAGGTCAGACAGTGGCACAATGACATTCTGGAGGTGGCAAAAACTGGAGTAGGACACAGAGTGGCACAATGACAGACAGTGGAGGTCACGGCGGCAGCAGCATGAGGTCAGATAGTGGCACAATGACAGGGTGTGCAGCTGAGTGGCAATACCAGTCCCTGGTAAAGATGGTTGGTGGCAGATGGAGAAACTGTCAGCAGATGTGTGTCATCAGGCGGGTGGCGGCATGAGATTAGTGGCTGAGGCAGGTAGTTTGAACCCAGACTCATTTCTCACAGTCATGGCTGATGTAGTCTGACGTCTAAGGCTTTGGTGTGTGGAAATCCTGGCCGATCCACGCCTGATTCATCTTGACAAAGGTCAGTCGTTCCACATTTCCCGTGGACAAGCAGGTTCTCCTTGGGGTAATGATGGCCCCCGCCGCACTGAACACCCGCTCTGATGCCACACTACTGGCCGGGCAAGACAGCTTCTCTACTGCAAACTCGGCAAGTTGCGGCCACACATCCAGTTTGGCTGCCCAGTAGTCCAGCGGATCTTCTAACTGGGGTGGCAGAGTGCTGTTCAAGTAGGCCACCACGTGTTGGTTCAGGGTCTGCTCCAGGTCCTGCTGCTGCTGCTGCTGGCGACTGCCCTCCTCACTAGGCGGGTGAAGGAAGCTGTTCATCAGTGACTCCAGACTTAGGTTGCTGCTGATGGAGCTGGTACTGCTCCTACCCCCCCCACCTTCGCCCAGCAGCCGCGGCTGTAGTACGTGAGCGCTGAAGAACCCCCCGGTCAGACTTGTCAGAGGAGGGACGATGCTGCACATAGGCAGCGGCCAACTGACTACGGAGGATTTCCCTATAGTATTTGAGTTTGTCCTCCCTCTCAATAGCTGGGAAAAATTTTGGACCGGTAGCGAGGGTCCAATAGGGTGGAGAGCCAGAAGTCATCCCTCTGCCGGATGCTGACTATTCGGCTGTCACTAGCCAGGCAAATCAGCATGCTGCGGGCCATCTGCACAAGTGACTCCGAGGGGCTCCCTGCCTCCATCTCCACTGTATACTGCCACGGTGCTTGCGGGTCATCTGCCTCGTCTTCCTCATCTCCCTCTACCGGCTCCAGCTGCTCCTGCTCCTCCTCTCTTGTCACCTGGGTAGAAAATCCACTCATTCACCAGACAATGCTTCTGCTCCAATGCCTCCTCCTCCTCCTCCTCCATTTCAGTCCCCCACCGGACTCATGTGGCCGCGAGAGGGTAAGTCTCCAGTCCCCTGCCCAGACAGATTTTTCAGCATCTGTTCCGGACATGAAGCATTGGAATGACGTTATTCATCCCGTATCCTGGCGACTGACAAATAATGTGGCCTCCTCGATGGCCTCAACAAACGGCGGGTGCACGCATGAGCTGCCACTGGCTGACATCAAAGTTACACATCCTGTCCGCCTGGATCATCAAAAAATCGTTAATGGCCTTTCTCTCTTCATACAGTCGGTCCAACATGTGCAGGTTTGGAAATTTTCCAACGGGTGGAAACATCGTAAAATCAAGTGTGTTGGGGGAGGCCTTTTCGGGCCGCTGCAACTCGAGGGGGGTGTTCCTGGCTTGTGGGAAAAGGATGAAGTGCATGCACAGTTTCCTGGCCATTTTCAAAATCTTCTGAAGATCGGTGGAAGACATCAGGAACCTTTTCACAACCAGATTGAACACTTTGCGCCATGCAGGGCGCATGGACCATTCCTCCTCGGTGCAGCACGGCCCACCGTGTTCCTCCCATTGTCCGTCACCATGGTTCCAATTTGCATTTGGGCGCGGAGAAAGCCACACATCGATTTCTTGCTGCATGACGCGGAGCAGTTCCTCCCCTGTGTGACTTCGTTCGCCGAGGCAAGCCAAGGTGTAGAAACTGCGTGAAAAACCGCTTGCCCTACACATGTGGTATGATGGAAGCAGTACTTGTGGAGGCTGAGATGGGGGTGGTGTGTGGGGGAGGGGAGGCGGCATTGGCGCAGGAGCCGAGCATTTGACAACGGGGAAAGAACAGCGGCGTCTCCTGTCCAAGTTGTTGGTGTGCCTGGCCGGAAGCATTCACCCAGTGGGCCTAAAGGACATGTACCCCCCCCTGACCGTAGTTACAGCTCCCAGACGTCCGCATGCCGTGCACCCCCGTATTTTTACCCAAATAACCAACTAAGAAGCTTGGGGAACCCCTTTGGGTATAAAAATTGCGCTCCCCCAAAAGGGCAGGAAAAATTGACTTGTATGTGCCGTTAAAAAAATCTGTGATTTTACTGAAAATAAAAGCACAACACTAATAAACCTTCGGAATGAATTATGCAAAAGAATTTTTCTGTGGCGGTGAAAAATAAAAATTTCTTTTTTCGAGTACAACGCGAACAACGCTAATTAACCCCCCGGGGTAAATTGGGCAAAGAATGGCAGCCAGAAACTACTAGCTTTGTAGCGTGTTACAATTGCATGTTTTCTATGCTACACAACAAGAGAAAAAATTGTAATTAATCTCTGCTTGTGAATTATGGTACAGGAAAATTGTAATTGTTGGCGGTGAAAAAGACGTTTTTTTTGTCACCACAGCAGAAAAACAAAAGCTTTAAAAACCCCTGGATGTAAATTGCGCAAAAGAATTGAGCAGCCAGAAACTACTAGCTTTGTAGCGTTGTTACAATTGCATGTTTTTCTATGCTACACACAAAGGAAAAAATTGTAATTAATCTCTGCTTTTGAATTTTTGGTACAGGAAAAATTGTAATTGTTTGGCGGTGAATAAGACGGTTTCTTGGAGTCACCACAGCAGAATAACAACGCTTAATTAACCCCTGGATGTAAATTGCATAAAAGAATTGAGCAGCTAAAAATGAAGTGGTATTTGTATTGTAAAAACGCTGTTTCTTTAAAATGAAATACAACAGGAACGGCTTAGATCCCCCTTGGATATTCAATGTGCTGTGAGCAGATTTCATTAAAATGTATATGCAGCTGCAGTGAACGCACACTGGACTTCAGATCCAATACCCCAAAAAATCAGAAATAGTACATTAAGAGAAGCAGTCTCTGAGACAAGCTGAGACACCCCACAAAAATCGCTGTATAAAAATCAGTTCTTCAGTAAGAGCTATCACAATCAGCCGCGGCAGCACCTTCCCTGATCAGTACAGTGAGAGGAGTGTGAGCTCCCAGCGTCGCGCCCGGACTTATATAGTGCGGTGACGTCACAGAATCCCGCCGGTCTCTGATTGGCTTCATCTCTGCACATGTCATGCAGGCTATGCCCTTCTTCCTCCCAGAGTGCTTTGCCCCATGTAACGCCATGTGCTCGCAGCCATTTTATCAATCAAAAGCACACTTCATTCACCCGAAGTACCCCAAACTTCGACTTCGTTCAGAACCGAAGTTTTCCTGAAATTCTAAACGAATTCCACTTCGTTAGAATCAATTCGCCCATCTCCAGTTGCAGGTAATGTAGCATCCAAGCACTTGTGTGAGATGCTGCCAGGATCTTCCAAGCCTCGGGGTCGAGGGGCACTAATGGGATCTTCCTAATCTTCCTGCTCCTCCTCCTCATCCTGTAATCTGTGCCAACCTCTTCCCACTGAACGGTAATCGGTATCAGTGATGTCCACTCCTGTCTCCTCATTCTACTCCACTTTCTCATCCTGATCGTCACCAGAGCCCTGGCTAGCCAATCTCTTTCCACTGAAAGGTAATCAGTATCGGTGATGTCCACTCCTGCCTCATCATTCTACTCCACTTTCTCATCCTGATCTTCACCAGAGCCCTGGCTAGTCTCATGCGCTCTACTCTGTGAGCTGAACTGCCGTCCTGCGCCCGCCCTCGACCTAGAACCACCGCCTAAAGAAGACCTATACAATTGCGAAACAGTCGTGCCTTCTACATCCTCCGGCGAGTAAGGCCCTATGTCCTCCTCCATCACTGCTGGGACATGCCGCTGCAGAGTGCGTCACGCTTGTTGATTTTTTCTGCAATGTGGTGGGCCAGGGCAGGGACAACTTTTATGGTGAAGAAATGCCTGCTCGGCATCTGATATTGGGGGCATGCCAGGGCCATGACGTGGCGGAGCCCATCTGTGTCCACCAGGCGGAAAAGCTAAATTTCCAAGGCCAGCAGCCTGGCAATGCCGCCATTCAGGCTTGTAGCTTTGGAATTGTTGGGGTAAAAGTGTTTCTTATGCTCCCACACCTGGTACACAGAAGGCTGGCTGCCGGACTAGCTGCTGTACGGCATGCAGGTCAGACTGATGAAAGGGGAAGGTGTAGGTTTGTGTTGCTGGTGGTGGGAATCGGCCAAAAGTATCTCGGACTGGGGATGATTGCACATCGGCAACAGAGGACCACTTGGGCTTGGAAGTGGAGGAGGAGGAGGAGGCATGTCATGGTGGTTGTAAGCCCAGGACCTATGTGACCTTTTTTCTCCAAGCGTCTATTCCACAGCAATTCATGCTTTCCGTGCAAGTGCCTGTTCATGCTTGTGGTGCTTAAGCTCTTTTCATCCTTTCCTCTACTGACGCATTAGCGGCAAATCCGGCATATGATGTCGGTCGGTGAATCTGAGGCTTGATCAAAAAAGGCCCAGGCTTCACAGGTCCTGGACCTCTTCGACTGTGAAAACCTAGTACCGGTGTTATGGAATGCATTAGGTGAAATGTCTATTTCACCCACAAGATGGAGCTTGTGTCCAGACACACCCTGTTGTGCCAACACATAACCAAGATGGCCACTGGCCTTAATTATTTTGCTTCTCTCAAACAAAGGTGGGCTTTGTTATTCAAAGATATAGATAAGAAGAGCCAATCAAGAGGGTGGATTTAATGTCACATGTTGCTTTTGGAATGTTGTTTACGCCCAACTATAAAAACTTGTGTTTTTGGAATAAACTCAGAGAACTCATTTGACTGAAGAATGTCAGCCTGGGAATTCTTTCTCTCTGGCACATGTCATTCAATATACTGATTTGATTCCCCACTAAGACGTCGAGCCCCTTTGCGGTTCCGTCTACAACACAGGTGTTCCCTGTGTACCACTGACCACGGCTGGCGAAGTAATGTCAGCGGACTTGTGTGACCACCCTCTCCCTTTCAGAGGCTGGACACGCACTGCCACTACCCCATCATCCTCTGTCTCCACTGATGATGCACTTTCCAGCTGCTGCTCAAAAGACCACGTTGGATCCGCAATGGCTTCATCATCACAGGTATAGAAACAAATACCTTAGCACACCTTTTTTCTTATGCAAATCAGAACTATATTTATTTAAGCAAGGTTAAATATATCTCCAATGGGGTATAAGCATACAGGTTTTCAAAGTAATCCAGACTTTTCAAATATTTCGGCCAAATGGCCTTCCTCAGTTATGTCTGGTGGGACATCCGTGGAGAAGTACCAGACATAACTGAGGAAGGCCATTTGGCCGAAATCTTTGAAAAGTCTGGATTCCTTCGATTACCTGTATGCTTATACCCCATTGGATATATATTTCCCCTTGCTTAAATAAATATTGTTCTGATTTGCATAAGAAGAAAGGTGTGCTAAGGTATTTGTTTCTATACAAGATTGCACAGGATTGGTTATCCTTCCTTAAGCACCCTACTATTCACCTGAACCTACTACACAAGGTGTGCGGCATCCTTCCTACTACTACTACATCATCACAGGTGACTTCCTCTTCCTTACAGTCTACATCATCAAGCTGCGAGCTAGAAGCCACAGGCACTGCACATTGCTGACCATAGAATTTCTGCCAGGGGCCCCAGCTTGCTTCTCTCTGGGGGGTCAGCAAATGGTTGTCAGAACAGACTTAATGATCCTCTTCGGCCTCTTGATCTTTGGTAATGCCTTCTGACCCCAACCGCATGGTTGATCAAAAGTTTCAGAAAGGGATTTTTGGAGGGGTCTGTATATTGGGTTGTGACATTCAACCAGTGTTTGCCTCAGGTTGAACTGATGATCATGATGATGATGACATTTGTGGCCTTGGCTGAGAGGAAGAGCAGATAAAACCTCTGGATGCAGGGTCTGATAACCACTAGTGATAACCACTATCGATGTCTTGTATCACAGCATGACCCTTAAACCTGCATGACCCCCAAATTAAAAGTGCCAGAAGGCAGAATGATTTGAACACTTTTACTTTAAACTGGACATTGACTATCCCGCCCGGAACGCAGCATGACCCCTTTAAACCTATCGTCCTCTAGATTAAAAAATGCCTGAAAACGGGGTCTTTAAAACCCCTTTTAGTTGAAATGGACATTGGGTATGCCTGTCCTGGGCCGCAGTATGACCATTAACCCGTCTGACCCAAGATTAAAAAGGCCCGGGAAAAGGGGTCTTTGAACCACCATTTTAGTTTAATGGACATTGACTATACCTTCTGTAACCAGTATGACCCTTAAACCTGTCTGACCCACAGATTAAAAAGTGTCGGAAAAGGAGTCTTTGAACCACATTTTAGTTGAACTGGACATTGACTATACTGTCCTGGCCACAGCATGAGCCCCAAACCTGCATGACCCCAGATTTAAAAAGTGCCGCAAAAAAGAGTCTTTTAACACCATTTTAGTTGAACTGGACATTGACTAATCTGTTCTGTACCACAGTATGACCATTAAACCTGTCTGACCCACAGATTAAAAAGTGCCGGAAAAGGAGTCTTTGAACCACCATTTTAGTTGAACTGGACATTGACTATCCTGTCCTGTACCCAGTATGACCATTCTAAACCTGTCTGACTCCAGATTAAAAAGTGCTGGAAAAAGGAAGTCTTTGAACCACCATTTTTAGTTGAACTGGACATTGACTATCCTGTCTGTACCGCAGTATGACGCATTAAACCTGTCTGACCCACAGATTAAAAAGTGCCGGAAAAAGGAGTTCTTTGAACCACCATTTTAGTTGAACTGGACATTGACTATTCTGTCCTGGACCACAGTATGACCATTAAACCTGTCTGGACCCACAGATTAAAAAGTGCCGGAAAAAGGAGTCTTTGAACACCATTTTAGTTGAACATGGACATTGACTATACCTGTCTGTACCCAGTATGTACATTAAACCTGTCATGACCCACAGATTAAAAAGTGCCGGAAAAAGGAGTCTTTGACACCATTTTAGTTGAACTGGACATTGACTATACTGTCCTGGGACAGCAGTATGACCACAAACTGCATGACCCCAGATTTAAAAAGTCCGGAAAAGGAGTCTTTTAAACCACCATTTTAGTTGAACTGACATTGACTATACCTGTCCTGGACCCAGTATGACCATTAAACCTGTCTGACCCCCAGATTAAAAGTGCGGAAAAGGAGTCTTTGAAACACCATTTTAGTTGAACTGGACATTGACTTATACCTGTCCTGTACCGCATTATACCATTAAACCTGTCTGACCACAGATTAAAAAGTGCTGAGAAAAGGAGTCTTTGAACACCATTTTAGTTGAACTGGACATTGACTAGACCTGTCCTGGGGTAACTACATCTGTTCAAGTCTTCCTGTACCTCCCTTGTACAATTCAGAGGAATATTTGTATCAGCTATTTTTGTACATGCCAGTTTTTTAGTAGTTTAATTCTAGAAAACACATTTTTAAAAAATAGGATGGAATCCCACCTGTCTTTGTTTCTCTTTTTTTTTAATTGTATTAAATGGGTTGTCTCACTTACAGGGATTGCTAGCTATTTTTAAAGATTGCAAAAACAAGTCATTTTGCAATATGTGTCATAAACAGTGTCCTACTTTCTGTTTTTGACAGCACCATCACCCTTGAGCCACTTTTGACAATTGTGAAGAAACAAATATTGATTGGAAAACCAATTTTTTGAATGAGACTGTTGTATAGCCTGCATTTCACAGCAAAATGCCCTCAAATATTCATAACATGACCCCTTGAGCCCTTTTGACAATTGTGAAGAACAAATGTCTGTTAGAAAACAATTTTTTTGAATAGGACCTGTAGTTATAGCTGCATTTCACAGCAAAATGCCCCCAAAAAAATCCAAAACATGACTTGAGCCACTTTGGACAATTGTGAAGATCAATTGTTATTAGATAACACATTTTTAGAATAGGACCTGTAGTTATAGCTGCATTTACAGCAAATGCCCCAAAAATTCAATCAACATTGACATTGAGCCAACTTTTGAATTGTGAGAACAATGTCTGTTAGAAACAATTTTTAGAATAGGACCTGTAGTATTGCTGCATTTCAAAAGCTGATGACCCAAAAAAATTATAAAAATTACTTATCTGCCAATGTTAAAATTGTGAGGGATAAATGCACTTAGAAGCCAATTTTTGTTCAAAGGACATGATTATAGATGTATTTCCAGCAAATGACCAAAAAATTATAAAATATGACTTCATCAGCCACTATTAAAAATTGGTGATGGGGATAGGCCTCACTTAGAGCCACATTTTCTGTTCCAAAGGACCCATAATAATAGCTGTATCTCACAGCAACATGACCTCAAAACCATTTGACAGATTCTAAAGTTATAAAGTGAGTAAATGGAAATACGGTTTGTCTTGAAAACAGCCAAAAATGATCATTTGGGAACTGGAGAATAAAATTGCAGACGAGAATTGACCATTTATAAAAAATATTTTCAAGGAGGACCATTTCTGATTTGAAGAGGTATGTGAGTTGACCCGCAAAACTAATCAGTGAACTCGGGCAATTGGGGCCACAAACTCATCAGAGGATCCATGCCTGATTCATTTCTATGAAAGGTCAAATGATCCTCATTATACTCTGGAAAGCGGATGTGTTGTCTGTAATGACTCTCAAGCTGTGCGGAAGGTCGCTCAGATATGACGTGGCTGCTGGGCAGGACAACACCTCTATGGCGTGCGAGATCGAGCTCGGGCCATTCATCAATTTTGGATAGCAGAGTTCGAAAGGTCGAAACACATCCATAAACTTCGATGTTGAGACGCAGATAGTCGTGCACATGATCTTAAGTGGTCTCTGTGTGTTGGTATGTGTGCCCTGCATTACATACGTTGGTGAAGTGGTAAATAAAGAAATTGCAGAGTCACCATTAGGCTTCTGCCAATTGCCTGCTGCTGCTGCTGCTTACAGGTACTTGGCACTCTATTCTGTCACGTCGCTAACGTTTTCACCATGACATTTGAAGAACGTAGATGCAGAAGATATACAGATGTCTAGAGTTGATAACTCAGAAGGTCTCCATTTCTGCTTTTACTCTCTATTTGGGAGTGTGGAAAGAAAGTGCTGAGTTTTGTTTTGTACCGGAGCCCCAGGAGGGTGCCCCCCAAAACTGTTGCTTTTTATGCCTTTAAATGCGAGGATCTTTTGGGAGAAAGGAGCATCCAAGCATCATGTGGGGATGGGCCCTTGTTTTTCCAAGCCCGGGGTCAGGGGCACTGGGCAAACGATCTTCCTCATTTTTCTCCTCCCCTAAAATTGCCCCAACCTCTTTCCAAAGGGCAGGGCTTTGGGTAATGTGGTGTCCGGAATACCTCCTCCTCCTCCTCCCCCGCTTCCCCCGGGACAGCTTCACACAGCCCTGACTTCCTCAGATGAAGCACCCTGAGAACGAGCGCCGCCTTTCCAGCCCCGGACCCCGAACCACGCCTAATGAAGCAGATAAAAAAGTGAAACTGCGGGTTTTTGGGGTTCGACGGAGAAAAGGACCGTGCCCACTGTGTCCGTCCCTCCCCGTCGCTGGGGGACCGATGTTTCAGAGGGGCCAAAAGACGTTCCCGAACTAAGATCACCACAATGCTCAGCGACAAGGCATTGTCCCACTGACATTTTTGGGGGCTTCTTCAAAACTGGAAGGATGGGCAACTCTTTACTGCCCCACTCTCGTGCCCAAAACCCCCCCAGTCAGCACGGCTTTTCACCCTGTTCACTTAAAAGCGTAATGGCAAGCGCTGCTGCCCCAAACCTGGAGCATGTGGAGGGGGGAAATTTTAGTGTGTTGCCACATCAACATGAGACGGTTGAAAGGGGAAAGGCCCAGCACGTGCAACGCAGCAAGGCGGACGAAGCGGTGGAAGGGGGAAAGGCGAACTCAGACCCGAGCCTTTTCACGCATCCAGACCCCGGTAGCGCTTTAGAAATTTTTGGACGACAAGGTTTATGACATTGCCCGGGAAGGGTGGCTCCAGCCACCATCTTAAGGGGGGCCAGCAGATTCGCCGTTATCGCACACCCCTTGCCTGGGACAAGTTCTTGCCCCGCCAGCGCTCGGTCCTTTTGGGAAGCTGTCCACACCCCTGCCCTGTGTGGGGCGGTCTAAAGACAGATTAATTTCAACAGGGCCCTTTTTTTCTGGGCACATGATCCCCCCGGGGAAAAAGGGAACCCCTGCACCTCCCGGGTTTTTGAAGACCGGGGCCCGAGCCTGAGAAACCGTCACCACCAGGACACCCACCACCACCCAGGAACGTCACAGGATATGGGGTTTGGCCTGTTATAGCCAGTGTGGGTGGTCAATGGATTTTCCCACACAGATGCAACAACGCGCTTGAAATTTTGTGCCCCGTGGCGGCCAGGGCAGGGACGGCTTTTCGGGAAAAAAAAGCCTGTTTGGGCATTGGATTGGAGGCAGGCAAGGGCCATGACTGGCGAAAACCCATCTGTGCCCACCAGAGGGAAAAGGGCAACTTTCCAAGGCCAAAACCGGCAATGCCACATCAGGTTTTGGTTTTGGGAGGTTTGGGTTAAAGTGTTTCTTCTCCCCCCAAAACCTAAAACCCAAAGGCTGGCTGCTAGCTGGCCCCTTACGGGTGGGTCATCAAACTGTTGGAAGGAAATGGGTGGGATGGGTCTCTGGGGGCGGTGGTACTCGGGCAGGTAGGCGAAGCGGAGGCTGACCCCTGATCATACCTGAGAGACATGGGGCAGGGGAAACGCTTGGGGGTGGCCAGGGGGGGGAGACGGGACAAGGGTGTGAATGGTTGGAACCCGGATCGTGTGGCCTTTTTGGCCAAGTTTTTGCCCCCATTTCAACCATGCTTTCCCTTATATGACAACAGTTGGGGTGGTTAAACCCCAAAATTCTTCCCTCTTGATGCTTTACGGCAAAGGCGGCAAAAAGACATCGCGGGGGAATCAGAGGGTTGTTTAAAAAAAAAGGGCCAAGGTTGAGAGGCCTGGGCCTTTTTGAGGGGATAAGCGAGGAGCGGGTTTCCCCTGACCCTGGTGGCGGAAACATATCAGCGGACTTTTTGCGACGGCCCTCTCCCTTTTTGAGGCGGAACCCGACTGAAAAACTACCCCATCTCTTCCTCCTTGTCCAGTTAGGGAAGCGCTCGCAAGCAAATTCTGCTGAACAGACCACGTTGGATCCGCAATGTCGTCATCATCATCATCAACACAGGTGAATTCATCGTCCAGACATTCTGCAGAACAGATTGGCGACGCTGTTCTTTACTGAGATTCACAGGGCCCTGACCCAGCGATGACAGGCCTGACGGTCCTGCAACCGATGATCCGCTGGCATGCGTGTTGTCGCCAGCACTGGAAGGAGCACCTTCTATGGTACCTCTTCCACCATGTCCTACACCCCTCTTTGCTCGCTTACCACCTGCATTTCGCTCCATGTTCAGAAAGATAAAAATTTAAGAAAGTATGGAAGATTTTTTGATAGTCTCTTATTAAACGACAGCAAATCACATCTATTCTTAAATCCCTCTAATTTCCTACAGCCAACTAGGATTAGAAACTGTGAAATGCGGTCTGGTGGAATAACTGTAATACAATATCAACAGTGTTCTTCCTTCAGTCCCAGGTATTTACAACTGGCCAGTATGACTAGTAATTGATAGTTTTCAACAAACTATCATACAGGTGCGTTATCTGCGCCAAACTGAGATTCAACGAGTGCAATAAAACTATTCACAATTTACACGGATGAGAAATTGAGTTTTTTGCAGCAATGACAAACGAGAACAGTTGCTAGAAATTTTTTCTATCAGAATTGTCGTACAACGTGGCTATTTGAAAAAAACTAGCGCCTCACCACGTGCAATACAGCTATTTAAAAGTTATACAGATAACAAACAGTGGTTTTGGCACCAATGAAATACACCCAAAAGTAACTAAAAATTTCTGTATTCAAATTTAAATACAAGGTGGCTCTTATGAACAAAACTGGGCCCCACCTAAGTAAAAAAAAAACCTATTTAAATGTTTTCTGATAATAAAAGGTGGGTTTTGCACCTATGAAATACACCTGCAATTACTAGCAAATTTCTGTATGGTAATATAAGTACAAAATGGGTCTTTCAACAAAACTGGGCTTCGCCAAAGTGAAAATAACCCGTAATTAAATTGTGTACTGATAATAATAGGTGGTTTTGCACCTATAAAATACACCTGCAATTACTAGCAAATTTCTGTATCCTAATTTAAGTACAAGGTGGGTCTTTGATCAAAACTGAGCTGCGCGAAAGTGAAAAAAAAACCTAATTAAATTGTGTACTGATGTCAAGTTGGTAATTTAAGGAAAAAACATCAAAAGTCTGTTTCATCATTATATTCTTATTAAGCTCATCAGATAGTTTGTTAAACTGCTTTTACGCTTAACAACCTGATCGAACTATCAAATATCTTCTCACACAGCTTTCCTTGAGACCGATGCATTGGCTGTTAGAAGCAAAAAAATCAAGGACTTCCTCCTTCCCCAGATAATAAAGAGGAGAGCGTTTGAGATTGTGCTTTCAGTAATCTTCATAGTAATCAAATTAAATTTCTTTTAGCAACCCCCAAATTAACCACATGTAGTGTAAAATAGTATGTGAAAAAAAGTTTATTGGAATGTAAATTAGTGTTTAAAAATTCAGATTACATGTCCGAACGAAGGTGTCGGTCATTTTTTTCCGAGCTCGGGCGCGGCATAATAAAATAATATAATTCGGAGGAGGTTTTAAAATGGAAAGGAGGGGAAAAAAAAAGTGTTTCCCACCCCTGATTTAATATCTTGACAGTGGTGCCGTAACTGGATGGGGGGAAGAGTTTGCCGTGTTTCATTTTGGGGCCCAAGGGAAAATGCTTGGCTGAATCCCGGGGAAATCTTAAATTTATAGACCCTATGAATCCGGGAGAATTTTTATACCCGGAGTTCCCTTATTCCAGGAAGGGATTTGACATGAACCAAAAGTCACAAAAAACCCTTTTTTAACGGGTTTTTTAAAAAGGTCCCCTTAAACCCATTCGGGATTTTTTAAACTTCAGCAGAATTGCAGAGAAACCCGGAAGTCAATTTCTCCATTGCTAAGGCACAGAGATTCATCCCAACAATTAAAGAAGGTTTCTAAAGGACCCTATTTCAAGACCCCCACAGGCCTAAGCTCAGCCAGAACCATACTTAAAACACCAAGCAAGTTTTTCCCTGGTTAAAAAACCTACAGCTCCAATGAGAGAATGGTTGCCCCTTTCCCGAAACACACCCAGGCGGACAAGGCCTTCGAAAACTTGTTTTTATGCAACCGACCCGGACTTACAGAGGTGCCGTGTAAAGTCTTTACGAAAAAAAGGAATCTTGCTACCAATGGACAAAACTACCGCAAAAACCCCAAGCATATAATCCTTCAACCTCATAAAAAGTTTTGAATTAACATAAAATTCAACAACAAACACAACCAATTTCCCAAAACAGGTTTAAACAGAAAGAGGCTTCCCCCCAAACAACTCCCAGCCCCGAAGGAAAAAAAAGCGTATTGTGAAAAATTAAATAACAGAAAAGCACAAAGATGTCAAGCTACGGGAAGCATTTTGACGCTTTTTGGGTTTTAACCTCTTGTCACGTATAGTACGTATGTTTGGGCTATATTTAAAAAAAATCTAAAAAAAGGGGCTGCAATTTCCCAACCCCTGTTCAATAAACGTCTCCGTTTAAAGGGAAACACATTCTGTATCTATAAAACAATCAAGATGTTTTATATCCCCATACTCTACAAATTTTTCATTTAAGAGAAAACAACTTGTATACCCAACAAAATGAGGTTGTTATCCCCCTAATGATGTTGAAAATATTATCAAGGTGACTGCTTATATATAAAAACCTGTCTCACTTCCCCACTTATTTCTATAATTTACTAATAATAATAGGTATGGATAGTGATATAGCCAAAAAATATGAAAAAATATTCTATTATATACTAAGGGTATCTTAAAAGATATTGAAAGGTCGTTTATATTGAGACCTTTTTTTTTTCCTTGTGCTAGCCTGAGGATCCTAGGCCCCCCTTTGCTCAATTTTTTGTCCCAAACCCCCCCCCTCTTTCGGGCATGGACCTGTTCATGGCATAAAATTTTAAAAATCGTTGTGTTTTCCCCTTTTTGGGAATCCAGAAAGTGTCTGGCGGGCCCCGACATGGGTTCCCTGTTTTTTCTTAAACTTGTTACGTTCCCCTTATACGGGTTTTTACTTTACGGGGGTACACCCACATATTTTTTTCTGGCAATGGGCCACTTTAATGATATATACGCAGGTGTGTGTTGCAATTCATGAAACTTTTTTTCTCAAATTTTTGACATTTTGCATTTTAAAAATTTTTTTTATGCTCAAATTGCAACCTTGCTCTTTCCCTCCACACTAAAAAACCCTTTTGGGCCGCCGGTTTTCCTTGGGTCGTACTGTTTTTTAGGTACTAGGTGAAATTAAGTTTCCCAAATTTGATTTCTCTTGGGAAATACTACTCCTTTCCCAAAATTTGCCAAGATTTATCTTTTTTGCAATTGTTGACATTTTTATGAATAAAACTTTGATTTCCTGTGTTTGCTTTTAAAATTTTGGGGGTAAAAGCTTCTTTTTTTTATTTGAACTTTTAAAGACTCACAATCAGTATTTTTTAGGATCTTCTGGTCTTCCCTTAATTTTAGATTTGCCTCTCAAATCTTCCCGAAAATCCTCTCTCCTCCCAAACTTTTTTCATAGCCCTTTAAATCCCTTCAAAAACCCTTTCCAGGGTACAGAGTAAGCAGCCAAAATCGTACATTTAAATGGAGCAAGGGTTAAACTCGAAACGCTCAGTTAGCTTCTTTCCGTAGGTGACTCTGTTTGTGCTTTGCGCATTTTATTTTTCACAAAAAGTGTTTGTTACCTACGTCGGGCTGGGAGTTGTTTTCGGGGCAAGGGTCTTTCTGGAAAGCCCCGGAAACCCCTGTTTGGGAAATTTGGGCGTGTGTTACCCCCCGGGCCCCGGCGGCGCTGGGTCTGCAAAAAAACATAGCGAGGACCCACAAGAAAGTATAAGCAGGGTAGCCAGAAGTAGTGAGACTTTTGCTTTTTCTTTTGAAGATCGTTGGGGCCGTTTTTTTAAACCCTACGGGAAAAAGCTTAAAAAATTTGCTTAAAAGTGTGTCCAGCAATTAAATTTTTTCTAAAACACATAGCACTAGTCACGATAACAGGGGTCATGCCCGCATGCAAATGCAAATCAGGATACCCCCTTTATAAACGGGCCGCAGGCTAAATTAGTACGTGTTTAGGACATTTAAAACCCAGTGTGAAAGTACTCAGGAAGGGAAAAAAGTTTTTGGCCCTTTAAAAAACCCAGAATGAGAACTAAAACTTGGGGGGACCAAAAAAAACATTGAAAACTTATTAAAAAGAAAAAATTTTACCAAGGGATCTTAGAAAAAAAAAAAAATTCCCCCATTATGCAACGGAAGATTTCACAAAAAAATGGAACAATATATTGTAGATTGTGTAGCTCTATAAAACTTATCATAGATCATAAACAGAGAAATTTAAAAAGAATAAAAAAACAAGTAAAAAAAAACGGAGAAAGTGATAATTGAAGATATACAGAATTGAGATAGCACAATCCCAATGAAGGAAACATTAGACAAAATTGAAAACATAATTTTGGAGAAAAAAGGAGAAAGTACACGAGGAAATTGAAGACACAAAAAAATGACAGAGTATATAAAGGCAAAAAAAAATAGAAATACACCCGGGTCGATTTTAAGAAAAAAATGGAGGAAAAAAATTAAAGGAAGTCAGCTTTTCGATATAGAAACTTTAGTGGCAAAACAGTAAGAAACAAAAAAAGAAACATCTAAAGATGAAGAACAACCCCAAACAAAAAAGGGAAAATGTCAAAAAAACGAAAAGGGAAAAGGGCAAAAACAGGAGGAAGTATCCAAGGGGAAAACAACAAAGGGCCTTTGACAAAAGAAAAAAATATACAAGAAATAAAAAATGAAACACAAGTTATATATTGACACTACCATCTTAACGCAATCACAATGAAGTTCTGGGCCAGGGTCTCAAATTTTTTCCCCCCTGTGATTTTTACCTTTTTTCCCCTATGAGATGTGAATAAATTTTGTAGATTGTTGACAGTGAAAAAAGCCCTTTGGAATAAAGGTGATACGTAATCAATATAGAGA
This sequence comes from Phyllomedusa bahiana, assembly GCA_025379985.1. Lineage (NCBI taxonomy): Eukaryota > Metazoa > Chordata > Amphibia > Anura > Hylidae > Phyllomedusa > Phyllomedusa bahiana. The sequence goes on from JAODAL010037762.1 coordinate 39,945, forward strand.
ATATTTACTGATGTCAAAAATGAATTGAATCGTTCAATTTAATGAAACAAATGGCCCTCAGAAATT